>VWZW01005303.1:61024-203419 GCA_013397115.1 Edolisoma coerulescens | reverse complement strand
GGGGAGGGGGGGACACCGACAGCCACCAGAACCGGGGCGGAACCGGTGTGTCCCCGGGGCAGCACCGGGCGCTGAGGTAGCCGTCGCGGCGCCCTCTCAGCGGCGCTGCCTGCGGGCGACCGCGGTACCTGAGCTGTCCCCCTCCTCGGAGACGGACGAGCTCTCGGTCTCCTCCTCCTCAGAGCTGCTGCCCTCATTCTCTCCGTAGTCCACCTCCATCTCATCGTGATTATTCTCCTTCTTCTCCCGGGAATGGACCGGCATCGTCCCCGCCGCTGCTGTGAAGCCCCTAACCCGCCCTTCCCGCCGCCGCTTCGCCGCTGCCACCGGCCGCTCCGCCCCGCCCGGCGCCTGCGCGCCCGCCCATTGGCCGAGTCTCGCCACCGCCCGGCGTCACCACGCGCGCGGCGTTCTGGGAATTGTGGTCTGCCCTGAGAGGAGAGGGCTGGCGAGGCGCTGTGAGGGGCCGGGCGCGTAGCGGGGGTTCCTCGCGCCCCTCTCCCGTTTCGGGACACTCACAGGACTGCTCGTCACCTGGAGAGGCTTCCTCGCGGCCGGGCAGAGTTCGGAGCGCTTTGTACCTGCCGGCGTCTCCCGCAGGTGGCCGGCCGAGCAAGGCTGTGGCCCTGTGCGACCGGGGGTTCGATCGTTGCCGTTCCCTGCCGGAGTAGCGGAGGGACGACGCGGGGCCTCACATGTGCCCCCACCACCCGCCTGGCTCCTACCGAGGAGGAGCATCCTGGCAAGGCGTCCCTTATGGCTCGGGTCTCAGACGAGAGGAGGTCCTTGCGATTATTAAGGGGAAATTCTTTACTGTGAGGGTGGTGAGGAACTGGAACAGGTTGCCCGGAGAAGCTGAGGATGCCTCATCCCTGGAAGTGTTCTAGGCTAGGTTGGATGGGGCTCTGAGCAGCCTGGGCTAGTGGAAGGTGTCCCTGGCCATGGCAGGGGGCTTGGAACAAGATGATGTTTAAGGTCCCTTCCAACCCAAACCATTTTATGATTCTATGAATAGTGGCCTCCCCAGCAAAACTTGCTTCTTCCCCAGTGTCATATGCTGTCCTGTAACCAGTGTGATATGCTTTAAATTAAATCAGACTTAACTAAAGCTGACAGCTGTCCCCTGAGAGTGGATAAGACAAGGGACTAAACAGATATGCTGCAATCTGGGCAAGATTGGGATAGTTTTTTTGGCTTTGAATATCAGTACTTTTCTGTTCATTTGCCTATTGCTGTTAATTGTGCTACATAAGATGTACTGAATACAAGTGATGCGTACTGGAAAAAGCTGTCCCAGCTGTCCCCTTGCTCTGAGGGACTGAGTGGCTTCACCTCAGGACATATGCATGTACAAGGAAGTCTGGCAGGGCAAGTGTCCTGAAATACAGAACTGGTTGTGGCCTGCAGGTCAGTGTGGGTGGTATCTTTGGGGCGAAGGTGAGCTTGCTTGTACTGCACAGGCTCACTCTTGAAATCTGGGCCAGCTGAAAGAGCAGTAGAAAAGCACAGTGTGTCCCAGTGATATGATGTGCCACTCCAAAGAAGTTCAGGTTGTGTGTGCCTGGCAGTAGCAGTTCTTCATAGTGAGATCCAAATTTGGTCCCTCTCTGCTGTCTGGATGGATGTTATGGAGGCTATATTGTGAGGCAGTTAATAACTTCTGAGTTTCCCTATGGATTTCCACCTCCATAGAAATAGCTGCCCACCTCAACCACAATAACCATTGCTGTACATTAGTCACTTCTTTTCTCCCACATCTCCGTCTATCCAATGCAAATAATTTCCTTTTATCTCCCCCAAGAGGAGTGTTTGTAGGTGTGCCACCTCTTCTCCAAGGACACTGAGAGAAATATTAGACAAAATTAACCTCCCATCCTTCAGTGTGCAAACTCCATCCTTTCTCTTTTTGTTGTCTCTGGCTTTGTAGTCAACCAGGGACACAGCACAACTTGGCGTGCGTTCTCCATACCCATTACAATTTTCATCATTTTTTTCATAGATCCATAGAATGGTTTGAGGTGGAAAGGACCTTAAAGATAATCTAGCTCCAACCCCCCTGCCATGGGCAGGGACACCTTCCACTAGTTGTTTAGAGCCCCATCCAACCTGGCCCTGAACACTTCCAGGGATTGGGCATCCACAACTTCTCTGGATAACCCACTCCTGTTTCTCACTACCTTCACAGCAAAGAATGTCTTCCTAACATCTAATCTAAACCTACGATTTTTAAAAGAACTATAGCCCACATGGGAATGCTGAGTCCTTTCCTAGATCCGCAGCAGTGGGTAGCTGCAGTTGCCGGAGGCTTTTCTTTCTCCTGCCTCCACTCCCTCGAGGCACTCCTGACCAGCCCCTCCGCGGGCTCCCCGCTCCCCGGCTCCCAGCACCGCGAGCCGTGCGGGGAGAAGGGGCGGCCTTGCCGGGCCCGACGCGGCATAAGGGAGCTGGCCTGGCCCCGGGTTTTTAAATGTCTCTGGCTGTTTGATGGAGCAACTGCAGCTGACCTTGTCCCCAGGTTTTTCCCAGGGAACTTGTGAGTCCCCGAGGCCTGGCCAAGTGCTGGTTCATATAGCTTTAAAAACTGACAGAGGCAGTTTTCAAGGAACTTTTTTTTTTTTTTCGTTTTATTTTCTTTCTTTCTTTCTTTCTTTCTTTCTTTCTTTCTTTCTTTCTTTCTTTCTTTCTTTCTTTTCTTTTCTTTTCTTTTCTTTTCTTTTCTTTTCTTTTCTTTTCTTTTCTTTTCTTTTCTTTTCTTTTCTTTTCTTTTCTTTTTTTTCCTTTTTTTTCCTTTTTTTTTTTTTCCCAGTCTGGTATTCTTTTGAGGTAGCCTGGTAAAAGTGTTAGTAGTGATGGGTGATAGTCAAATGGCTGAAAGGAGCTAGGAGACGGCCTGAAGCAAGACCAGGAGACATCCCAGAAGAAAACCAGAAGATTTCACAAGCTGGATCTGAATTTTTTTTTAAGATATCCATAGGGATTCAGAAAAGGAAAAAACCACAAAACCGGAAATCAAAATGTCGAACAATCCCCAACTCAAGTGTTGCCTTTTGGACTAGCAAGATAAAAAGATTAGAAATCAAAGGTTCTGGACTAGAAAAAAACCTACTGGAAACAGTTGCAGGGAAAGGAATGGCAGGAAAACAGGAAACCTGTGGCTTGATTGTAATTTCCCATTCAAACAGTTGGAACTAGGTCTAAAGGAGCTAAAAATAAACCCTAGAAGGAAATCAAAGTTCCCGTGCCCTGGTGGAAATCAGCAACCAAGATGAGGAGTTAAGCCAGAAACTTTTTTTAATAACACACAATTCTACATGCTTCTATTCTGTTTATAGCCAGGAGAGGGGGGGATTGCCCAGCTAAAGCAATATAAACATCTACTGTTGTGCAGAGAAAAAAAATGGTACTGGTTGAAGTTAACTTGACTGTCCGAATGGAGTGCTAGAAAACCTAAGAGAAAAGGGTACTTCTGGTCACTACATATGGTGGCACATTGCTAATGGCACCTTATAGTTTATTCCCAGCCTATAAAGTTAATTTATCAGATCACCTATAAGCCCTTAACATATAAAGTGGCAACACCTATCTTAATCAGCTCTCTAGAGGCAAATGCTAGAAGGAATGGGGAAAGAAGAAATTCTATCCGGCCTGTTAGAGGACTTGCAAAGATTTTTGTTTAGTGTGTATACATACATCTATGAATCCAGCCAGCTACCATAGGACCAGTCTGTAGATTGACCATTTCATCAAGATAAGTGAAAGAAAGTGTTAGGTGCCAACAAAGGTGTGATTTTTTTTTCTTTTTTTCTGGATCGTGACTTATGCCCTTCCTTAGAATAAAATAACCGTTAAGAAGGTGATTGCCGTCATTCTCATCTGCTTGGCTCTGCATTTAATGGGGAAGGGGGGATTAACAGATGGGGGTTTTTTTGTGGTATTTTCCAACAATTACAGACCATTAACAGGGACAGTTGGCAACAATGTAAAAATTCAAAACTGGAAATTCTGCTGAAAACTGGTATTGAAAAAATGTGGATGTAACAGCAATCATTATAAATAAAATGCTGGCTAGTTCAGGTGGTGATATCTCCTTTCCCAATTTGGGAGACGTTTAGAAAAAGCCAGGAAGTAGAGCTGTAATTTTACACCTAAGTTTTTGAATGGAGGCAGTGAGTAGAAACATGTATCCCTTTAGAATCTGAAAGGCAGTTACTAACTTTCTGAATATAAACCTGATTGCCAGCTTTTGTTATAGTGAGTAACTGCATAGTAACTGCGTATTTCTGACAAGAAGATTGTAAAAGGAGAAACCAAAAATATATATAATGTGAGTCATTAGGATACAGGTATAGATGACACCTTGAAGGAGAAGCAGGGATGAAAGAGCTTTTACCATGTGTGCACTACATCTCAATGAGTTTGAAACACCTTCTCATTGGGAGTCTCTCCCATTTCACAGATGTAGTATGTCTTGGACTGGTCATCACAGGTCTGGTTGCTGGGGGTGAGGTCCTCCACAGGGGACAGAACAGCAACATACTAGTCAGAAAGAAGTGGTAGCCCTGGGGTGTTTGGATTCTAGCAAACCAAACGATGCCACTTCCTATCACTAAAAAATGATACACTGAAGACTTTATTAAATGTAACTCTTCACCCTCAATTTGAAAGTGCAGTATTAGGAGGTAGGTCACAAGAACTCTGAAAATACTATTTTGCATGCAGGTCAAGATCAGCAGCAATTTAAAGTAGCAGTCATGGGTGCAAGCTATGAGCTATGTTTGAAGGCTGTTGGATGATGTTCCTTCCTCAGATCATGTTTATTCTAGGCAAAATACTGTGATACATGCTGCAAAATGTGTAAAGTTGTACTAATCAAAATAAACACTAAGAGATATGACCTATTTCTAAAAAAAACATTTTACTCCTGCAGGTGACATAACAAGAGAGATCGGGGCAAAATATTTCCTTTGATAGAAAGGAAATAATCTGTACAAAATTGTCTCTCCCCTAGAGGCTGGCAGACATGCAGGGTTTCTTTTGTACATTTGTCAATATTGCAAAATTATTTCATAAGTTGGGAAAGAAAAATAAAACATCTCAGTGGTTGAGAGGTTTGAGTACTTTTGGTTAAAAGAAAAGTTGTTGCAACTTCCACTGTATCAGAGTATTCACATTTCAAAAGCTCATATCAGATATGGGTGCTAGTGCTTACATTAGAACTCAAACATTGTGAGTTGGAGGTGACTTTGCATAGCAGAAGTCTAAATTCTCTGGCACTGCTGGCCAGGAATTAGTAATGATTACACCAGTTTTAAATAACTTCCATGTGTATGGAAGTTTCTCATCATGATGGGCCTTATACCCCTTCTGTTCTTTGAGCATGGCTGACACAGTCCCAGCATGCTAAGGAGACAAAGCTTAGGTAATGATTGGTTGGTTGGTTTTGGTGGTTTGGTTGGTGGTTTGGGTTTTGTTGGATTTTTTTTTCAATTGCACTCTCCCTGCTACTTTTGAAGCCATTGTCTGATTTAGATCTTATATTACATGAGAGCATGAGTATTAAAGATACCAAGTTTCTGCATGTTTTGTGAAACCTTATTTGGAACAAATAAAAACTAGTAATGTCCCAGAGGGGGATATGTGTTCACTTAGCTTTTGTCCAAGGGACAACAGCTTGCCAACCTGTACACATGTAGTTAAGGCTTAACTGCAGTCCAGTCTCTTGCCCATTCCAAATAGGTAGGGGAGGACTAAACAAAGGAAGGCTTATGGTTGTGAAGGGAGGTGACTCATGGCTTTCAGTGGCTAGAATACAAATTTGGAGGAAATCTGGCTTCATGAGTTCTGTAGTTCTTGGAAGAGTTTATTCAAACTTGGGATCTTTGGTTGTTGGAAAGACTGCAGTGTTCTGACTTTGTATCACACAGATGTATTAATGTTGATACACTGCTTAACAAAACAAAAGCAGAGTATATGCTCATGAAAAGCTCCTTCCCTTAAACACAGAAGTATATAAATTCCAGACTTCATCTGTGAGACACAGATTTGTGCAAATGCAATGGGAAATCATGAGGCTTTTTTCATAGGAAGAGGATTTTGTTGAAGGGACAGCTAGCTGTTACATTATTCATATACTAGAAATATATTAGAGGTTCCTGATATTTGACTGCTTAGGTGAAAGTAGTAAACATCTCTAGTAGCAATATGTTACACCAGAGTACTAAATTGTACAGAACTGTGGTTTTGACTATTCAAACTTAAATATCTAGTTTTGGGGGCCTTTTTCATAAAGTAAATAGTTGCCAATTAAGTAAAAATTTGTAACTTAGGATGAACAGTAATACTGCTGCACAGGCAAAGCCATATACCCGGAGGTTCACAGCACACCATTCCAATGGCCACAGCACAATTTAGAGAGCCTTCTTTCTCAAAAGCAAGACAACCCTCATAGGAAGGACACTGTGAGCTAAATATGAAAAGATCAGAAGCAGTGCAATACTTTTTAAAAATTCTTTTAAATTTCTTCTTTTCTCTTGAAGGACCATGTGGGCAAATATCTCTTCAGTGCATGCACCTCAGAGAGGTCAGGTTTAAGATTTACACTAGCTACCTGAAAGATAGGAAATACTTAGTGAAAATCTGAGTCATTTTAACTCACTTTTAATCATGTACCCTTATGTGGTTTAAATATTAGTAAGGCAAGAATTCCAGAAACTTAGGTATCTGTAGGTGTATGCAAGAATTCAAAACAATCTATCCATTTGAAATGTTGAACTGTTGGATCAGGCTACAACTGAAGGGTTTGTGCTCTCTAAGATATATTTTAAAATACCTGTATGTCTTTTTAAGTATTTGGCAACAGCTGAAATCTTAGGAAATCATAAATCCTAGATAAACTGTGAGAAGTTTTTTGATGGTATGAATGTGACCCAATTGCTCCCCACTACTTTGAGTGTCCTATGGGGCCCTGTAGAGATCACAGAATCACAGGATCTGCTGAGTTGGAAGGGACCCACCAGGATGGTCAAGTCCATTTCCTGGCCCATCTCAGAACCATCCCCAAGAGTCACACCACGTGCCTGAGGGTATTATCCAAATGCTTTCTGAACTCTGTCAGGCTTGATGACAGTTAATAGAAGGAGGGAATAAAGTTCTGCAGCATTTAATTGTCTACAGTAACTCCTCTAAAAGTTTGGTTAAACTTAGTTATGACAGTCCCCTTGCATCTGGACAAAAATATTTTAAAAGTTCTTTCTTTGAGGTGGAAATGCAAAGAATTTGGCACAGTAATAGCAGCCTGGAATGCAGCAGAACCTAACCTCTGCCTAACTAATCCTGCTGTTTTCTAACCTTGTCCGCCATGCATATTCAAAGGAACCAAAGTCACATGCTTCAAAGTCAAGCGTTTGCAAGATCATGGCTTTTCCTGTGCACAGAACATGCCCTTCCTGCCTGGTGTGGTCTGCACAAAGAGGTTATCTATAGAAGCCATTATTATCTTGGTTAACATCACTCCCTCCTGTCATTTAATATTTTAGTGATGTCTTACGCTATTATTTTATATCTTGTTTTGAGTTAAAGATGTAAAAATTAACAGAAAAGTAAACAAATTCTCCAAAGAAAAGGTATCTTTCGAGGTTTTTAAATATGCATAATTGTGTTTAGAACTAATGAAATTTAGAAAGCAAAGCGCATAAATCAATGTATCATTATCAGATCTTAGAGAGCTAAAATATACTGTTATAGTAAACTAAATAATTGTAATACTAGCTATTACCTAACATTGCTAATCTTCAGATCTCATTTACAGAGATGGTAGAATATTAAATGCTTTGGGGCAGACCACATAGTCAGGCAGACAACACCGAGTCCCTCACTGATGCTTTGCTGACTAAATCCCACTGCCCTTGTGCTTCGAATATTAACTTCTAATATTAATTAATATTAACATCATTACATCATTAATTTAAACACTTGGGTTATGTTATTTATGTGACAGGTCTGTAAATATTGACAACTCTTGGAATTTTAAAACAAGTCTCAAATAATTAAATATTGCCAATATTAAAAACTCCAGCTGTTGCAATCAGACTCAGCTCACGGAAGTGGATATCGTCAATCCAAAACAGAGCACCAGTGACTGTTTAAAAATGTCCAAGCAAAGAGATACTGGAAAGAGTCTTAAATGATACTACAGCAGATGTCTTTTGGAAAGTCCAAGAATTCTCTCTCTCATGAATGCAAACAAACTTTTAGGAGAAACTTGTGACTTTTTCAGTGTTAGTAATTCAGTCCTTATCAAGAGTTGATATGGCACCTCATCCATTTCCCTGGCGGTTCTGGTGAGGTTCACAACCTCGCTGGTGAGGTTGTGCATGGGACTGAGACAAACGTGGTCTCTTGAGCTCATCTGGCTTTGCTGTAGGAGCAGAAGGGACAGGACCGTCCTACAGAGACCAGAAGAAATGAGGATGCCTCAGACCATCGTGCTGGACCCATACACGCCTGATGGTTCAGTCTCGATTCCAGCACTGCAGCTGAAGGCGTAGGCAGTGAAATCAGGGAGAAGCAACTTTGGGCAGGAGCTCGGGGTGAGGAGTTGCAGCACTTTGAGGACCAGTGTGGAAAGAGGAACTATGAGACACATCGTTGCTGGTTGCACAACTGAAGCTTGAGTAAAGGTTTGGAATCGCTGCCGTGGTGAATACGGTCCCCACCTCGATTTTATTTCCTTATGGCTCACAGGATTGCCCCCTTACACTGCAGCGTCTCTGTACAGCCAGAGTAGCTGTGTAATGGGGTAACTTTACATTTTAGTTACAAACAGCAGAAGTACAGTTTCCTACACCAGTTACTGTTGCCGAGTTGCGCAGAGGATCCTGCAGCGAGCCCCTATATATCCCCCTCCGGAGCCCGCTCTCCATCCTCGGCGAGGGGTCCGTGGGAGCGCGGGCGGCGCGCCCCGCCCGCCGCGCCTCGGAGGTGCGCTGGGCAGCGCCGCCGTGACGTCGCGACGCGGTTGCCATGGGGACGCCTGGGGTCGTACCTGACGGCTGTCGTGAAGCAGCGGGAGGAAAGCGAGGGAGGAAGAAGGGGGAGTCCAGGCCCAGCCCGGCCCCCCGGCCCGCGGGGAGTTGGCTCCGCGCCGCGCCCCTCCGCCCTCGCCGCATCGCAGTTGGAGTCAGGAGGAGGAGGAGGAGGCGGCGCTGCCGCCTCTGGCTATGTAGGGGCCCCAGAGCGGGCAGATCCGGAGGCCGCTGTTCGCCTCTGGAGCGCGGCGCCGGGGCCGGGCCCGGGGCCGGGCCCGGCGGGATGTTTTCCAAGAAGCCGCACGGGGACGTGCGGAAATCCACGCAGAAGGTGCTGGACACCCGCAAGGACCCGCTCACCCGACTCAAGCACCTACGCGTCCTCATCGGTGAGGCGGCCGGGAGGGGGGAAGGGAGTGGGTCCTCGGGGGCCGCGGGTCCCGGCGTGGGAAAGACCGGGACTTTGGAGGGGCCGGCTGGGCGCTGGGGCGGGAGGCGGGCTCGGGGCTCAGCCCCGGCGAGAGACCCCACCCGGCAGCGGGGGAANCGGCGAGACTGCAGCAATGTGCCGGGGGCTGCGGGACCCCGCGGGCGCGGCGCGGGATGCTTCGCTCGTCGCTTTTGTACTGAGACACGGACATTTCCGTCTGAAGGTGGAATTGCTTTGGTAACTGTGCAAGGAGGCGACAATGTGGTGCTCTTCCCATGTGAATTATTTTCTAGAATATACAAACTGCTAAGTTGGTGCGCGTGAATAAAAGTGGCTGGTGAGTGCAAATGGTGCCTGTAACTCTCGAATCCATTTCCCCTACGTTCTTACAGTAACAATTTATGTTTGTGTACGTTTTCAAGGTAAGAACTACAGTAGTAAGTGCTCACCAGCGTAGATGTGAATGAGCTATCCAGCCAGATTTAAAACACTTTTGGTTTGCCAGCTGGTGAAGGAGGACACAAGCCCTTAAGTGCTGCCGCAGTTCCATGTGAACTGCCATTTAACCTGACCAATGAATTAGAAGTTGTGATTATATGGCATAATTGCCTAATGAAAAAAACAGGGAGAAACAAAAACAAACCTAGAGCTAACCATTCCAAGATATCTGTTAGTTACATGTGTTTGTAAAAATCTAAATCATTGTCATCAAGCTGTCCTTGAAAGAAGAAGCTTGCTCTGGAGTGTCTTTTGGGCACTTCAGTCCTGTAAATGTGTGTGCTGCTTTTGACAGTTTGTCAACACGTGAGCAGGGCTGGGTCAAGGGCAACTGCATTCCGTGTTTAGCACAAAATGCTGAATGGATTATTTTGGGTTCTGCCCACAGTCTGGTGGTATTTATGTATCTTGTCCTCCAAAGTTGGATTCTTTCCTTTCAAAGGAAAACGGCTATTGCTCCCTTTTTTTGTATTGGTGTTTAAAGGAACAGGTGTTCCCATGTTGCACCATCTGCTGCTGCATGAGTTATTTTCTGCAACATAGTAATTATCTAGACTTGAAATGGAGAATAGTTTTGTAGCTAGCTATCTAAGAGACTTCAGTAGTCAGATGCATCCTCTTGCCTCACTCGGAATGTACCACTCTTCCTAACTAGCTGTACTGAGCCAGTTGTAGCTTGCTCTGTATTGATTTTTACCTACTTCCTCAGTTGAAACTTAAGAGGAAAAAACATTCTAAAGAAGCTAAGTACCTCTCTGAATTTAGATTTCCTGGCTAAAGTATATTGAATATTTCTAGTTTTGCTGTAGTCGGCAAGACACTCTGAATGATTTTGATCTGATGCGTTCTAGGTTTTGTATTTTTGTTGCTTGCAATTTATTTAAAAAGTTTTTTTCTTCAGTTTTCTTAATAATTGGATGCCTTCTGTAAGTTGCAAGCCATAAGCAATCTCAAGCAGACATTCTTATCTAATCTAAGGTTTGTGTTTACTGGCTGTAGGACAGACTAAATTTGCTGGGGATGTTTTCATATTATGCCCTCCCCCCACCCGTGTGTATATCTCAGCTGCTGAAGCACAGCTCCCACATATCCTTTCTCCAAGTTTGGGAGAACACTGTGTGTGAGTGACTGTGTAATTAGGGAAAGGTGTAACAGTGCTCTTCAGCTTGTCTGTTTTGGATACATCTACAAGATTTTGTCATTTTGCAGATATTTTTAGGTGCATGAGGTACAAAAGCAAGGGTTTTTTTAGGGCAGAAGAGTAAGGTATTTCCATACATATTCCTACTGTAGTGGGAAAGAAGTATACAGCAGATTATTTGAAGTCTGTCTCCTGCTGTGATCACCTCCTTACCTTAATCCTTTCTCTACTGCCTAAAGTGGCTTCCAAAACATAAGATCTATGCCCTTTCTTCTCCAGCTGTTTCTTTGACTAATCTTCAGGGCCAGATTAAAAAAATTAAGGTGCCCACATAAGACAGACTGCTCCCTGAGATGGCTTCTCATACAGGCACCATCCCACAGCTTGAGCAGTGAAGTGCTGCATATCATTTTGTCCTCAGTGACAATTCCGCCAGAAAAATAATTGCCATATTTCCGTGTGTTCAGGGGAGCCAAATTAGCTATTGCCAACAGACTGTCTGAGGGGATGGGCAGGAAATCTCAGGTCATATCTGTTCAGCATCTTTATGAAGAAAAAATGATTTATTTTGTTTATTGCTCTTAGCCTCTGCACACTGGAGACTAACATATATCCAGAAGAGAATTTTCTGCAATTTTACATACAGGAGAAGGAGAGAATTTTCTCTTGTTCTTTAATTGAAAATATTTTCAGTAGGCCTGCAAGGTGTGTTGGACCAGAGTTCATTTTTTTTTTTTGCTGTACAGTTTAGTCTTTGGTTCAGCAACAATAAACAGGTATGGCCTTGGATTCATGGTTAAGACTTGAGGGGAGGAAAGGGAGTTTTAGTTCACTTCCCTGCTGTTTTACCAAGGCATCCAAAGCAGCAGTTCTCCAGTAAGCCAAAATAATGGAATAGTCATGAATGGAGGTGAGTGCTTCTGAGTATAGACTGATGGCTGTCTAATAGCCAAAGAGAAGTCTAAAAAATTTAATTATGGTAAAAGACTGAGAGTTGCATCCTGCAAGGCAATGGTGCAAGTCAGGCATCATCTAAAAATATTTAAATTAGTATAATGCCACTTTTAGTAAGGATCAGAAGAGACTGAACAATATCAAAGGACCTAATATGAAGCTAAATGAATGGATAGCACAAAGGCCTGTGACTTTTATTTTTAACAAATTAAAAGTAGTGTACATAAGATGGAATTTTTAAAATGTCTTTTAGAAGATAGCTTAGAATGAAGTGAGTTGTATTCTTTTAGGAAAAAGTATCCTGTCATTGGTGACAACTCAGTTTAAATTTAGTAAAAAATGCAAATGAGTCTGCATAAGGATATGTAGAAAATTCTGTGTCTTATGTAAAGCAGTGGTGTACCATTGTACCAAATATCGTTGCAGCCTTAGGAGTCTTGTTGCTGTAGTCAGTCTATAGAAGATTTCGGTATGGGACTGACTCAGATGAGAGTAAAACTTTAATGTGAAAAGACATTGAAAGCTTTAAAATTCCTTTGTGTAGGGACAGAGGGTGAAAAATATGTATGAAAATTATATGGAAAAGACTAGGAAATAACATCTGTTATGGCTTACCAAATTTGAAGTTACAAGTTACGGTAAATGATTTTTATCTTGGGAAGCTCTTGAATGCTAGGCTAGCAATCAGGTATAGGCATACTGGGGGAAAATGCTTTTCTTGTGGTTTGGGTTTTGGTTTTGTTTTTCTGGGTTTTTTTTGGTTTTGTTTTTGGTTTTTTTTTGTGAAACTCTTTAGTAGATAACTGCTCTTTTCCACTTCAGTCCAGTATCCTGTCTCTGGTTCTCTGATCTGCTTCAGTTTGGCTCCATTCAGCCTTTTTTGTAATTTGGGAACCAGAGAAAATTCTGTGAAATTCAGGTGACTAATTCAGAATTGGTTAAATTATTTGTTAAAGTAAATACAATATATGACAAATTTATGCATATCATAGGTATAAGGTTTTTTTAGTAGAAGTTAAAGCCTTTAGGAGACCTCTGAGTAGTAAGAATTGCTAAGAAATGCTAAGAAAAATTGGGAAGGTTGTAGTCTCATATCTTGAGACTTAGTATGTGAACGAAGGTAATCTGCTTTTCCTTGTTATGTTGCTGCAGTATATTTCTTGAAACAACTGCAACTATCTGGTTTAATGTATTTTATTTTTTTGAGATGTATTCGTTTCTTCCCATAGGGAAATGTTTACCCCACCCTGCTCCATTTGGTTTTTTCTTCTCAGTTCTGGGAAGTGCCTTTGAGTCTCACACAGTGCTGATTTGGTCAATGTGTGACTCTTTAGCAAACTGTTGTGCTGTTCTGTTCCTGTATGCTGGAAATGCTGTGGCGGTTTTGTTTGCTGTGTGTGACTGCGGTAGTGAGAGCATCCGAGCATCCGAACCTTGAGCGGGAATGTCGAACAGGATTCCCTTGGGGTCTGTGTGGCAGCAGCGAGGCCTTGCTGGAAGGAAGGCTGCCCGCTGCAGTTGGTGCAGGTGTGATCACCGAGGCTTCTCTAGCTGATGGAAGGGAGGCACGTCGTGTACCTTACAGAGTTAGGTATTGCCTGGACAATGATTTTCCAGAAAAGATATCTGTCTATCTCTCTCTCTCTATATATATTTTAGTAGTCTCCAGTCAGTTAGCAGCTGATTGCAATTTTTAGGATCATTGAAGTGGAAATAATATGGCATTATTCTTATAATGTTGTACTGTTTAATCAGGCTTCAACATGAAACTAAAATTCCATGATTTTAAAGTGGTCGTTTATAAAAGTTTGTTCTAGTAAACTTTAAAGCATCAGATCTTGGCTTATTTATCCTTTTGCTGAAACAATGCTTTGAGCATTCTGTGAAAAAATTAAGACACCTAGATATGTGACCCTCCATAAGGTCATACTTTAACAATATTGACTTTCTGTTTTGGTATCAAATATGTTGGTGCTACCTGTTGAATTTGAAGTTTCAGTCAGAATTTGGAAATATATATATTTTTTTAAAAAGCTAAAACCCCTAAATATTTATTGATTTCTGTGAAATCCTACTGTGTGCAAGTAAGTCAAATGAATATACGTGGTTTAAAATTTACTTATAGGGCTAAATTCTTAAGATACTTGTTTTCTTGTTGGGTAGGGTTTTTTCCCCCTCCTTTTCCACTTTTTTTGTAGAATAGAAGTTACAGGCCTATAATCTGTTAATCCAGAGTAAAGAAGAAAGCAAATATATTGTTTCTCATGAATTATTTTATTTGCATCTGATATCTAGAGCTGTACTGCTTTTATCTCTGGAACCGTGGAGAGAATACTTGTAAAATGCAAGAGAACAGAGTAGCTAAAGTGTAGGGTGTTTATTTTATTATTTTGTTATTCTTGGTGGTTGGTTAGTGCTGGACATCTCATGTAAATAGTCTTTGAAAGGGAAAATCAAATTATATGGGACAGAATTAAATGGACCGCATTGGACATCCATTCTATGATATATCGTTTAATATTAAACAATATACTTAAACAGAGATTGCATTCATCTAAAGGGATTTTAATTTAAGAACTCTGTTTCACTGGCACTTAGCCCTAATGCTTCAGTTCGATGGCATTCATTGGTTTTGCGCATGAACAACATCAGTCATAAATGAAAAATGTTTTATCATTGTTAAAGTGACAGCAAATGAGAAGCTGCAACAAAAGTAGCTGCCTGGAGTTTCTGTGGATGTGCACAGATGTATTATTTTTGGCAAGAGTTGTAGATTTTTTTTTCCTTTCCTGGTTAGTCTAACTGCACAGGACATGTCATTGCTCATATAACTCGGGGATCTGGATGTGGGTTGCATGCAGTATAAGAAATTGGTCTATGTTCTGTCATTCTTGACTTAACCCTGAACGTGTTATGTTTTGGTCAGGAGCCGAAGGGGAAGATTTACTCTGCTTTAGTATTTTGGCTAATGTTACACTCGACTTGCAGAGTTCAGCGGTGGCCAGGGCTGCTGAGTTCCAAGGCTAAGGGCTGGAGCCAGATCAAAGCCCCCAGGGTAGACAAAAGGGAGGCTCTGAGCACTTGGTTACAAAGGAAAGGTCTGTGTGGGTTTAGCTCTGACAGTTCGGAATGAAAATAAATACATTACTGTGGAAGTGTTTGAAGTTGCTTAAATAAAAGCTTAAGTGCTGGAACACATGTGAAATGTTGGGGAAGTATTTCTGAAAAGTTTACTAGTGTAACTCTCGGAGTCTACAAGCACCCTTAGACAATTAGCTTGGAAAGCTGGCAGCTGCTTCTGCTCATTCCTGCAGAGCACTGGTGTTGTAGCAGTTTGTATGCAGATGATGTTCATTGGTGCTGTTAACCTGCTTATTCATTTGTGATTTTTTTTTCATTTGTATCTAAAAGACCGTGATCAGTTCTTCAGACTTGTCGGATGCAAAATAGAAGTCCTTTAGGATATTTCTTAAAGTTACGTTTCTTTTTCAGTACCAAAACCTTCAAGGATATTTTCTTTGACAAAATTACCTTTTTTTAAAAAATTGGTTTTGCTAAATAGCTGTTAGTTAGATGTGAAACAGTAGGCGAATGTGAAGCCTTTGTTTAATAGATTTGCGTTTCTGGTCTGTTATCAGGGCTCTTTCACTTTGACAGTCTGCTAACTATGCCAGAGCCACCAGTTAGTTCCCGAGGTTTTCCACTTAACCTTTCTCAGTTACATGCTTTTCTATTCGAGACAGTCCCTATGTAACCAAATCTCTCTACTGTTTTGCTGTAAAGAAACCCTTAAATTTTTCAGCATGGAGAACTAAGAATGAATGAGTTTGATTATCCAGTGAGGACATGGAAACCTTTGCTTTCTATTGCCACCAGTTTGTTGCGGGGATTGATACTGACCGTGTCAGTCCATAGCAGACCTCTGCTTTACAGAAATAGATCCAGCAGTCTGGCCATCTTCCAGGTCATTATTTGCTGCAGTTGTCGGTCTGGTTTGTGGTAAGGGCGAGAGAAAGTGACTTAAAAGCCAGTAGGTCTTGGAATGAGACAGGATAATGTTTTCATTATACTATGTGCTCTGACAATTTTATGTATGAACATAGTATTAAATTCTAAAACTCTTAGAATATAAAATTAACCACAACTTAATCTGTAATGATACAGACTATTTTCTTAAATTTCTGCAATGCCGTGTGAACTGATAAAGATTCTCTTCAGAAGAGTTAAAATATATGTCTAAAATCTATTTTGGCAGGGTTTGTTTTGTTTTAAGGAGAAAGTTACATTTAAGCACAAAGAGACACCATACTGTGTGAAATTAAAATATTATAAAGCAAGTAAGCTAGTACTTTTCTGCACAGGACAGAACTTTAAAGGTAAACAATTAAAATACTGAACTTAAAGCAAAACAAACCCCAGATTTTGGCTTTTTTTTTAACAAAAAAAAGCACCATTGAACGCAGAATTAGTGTGGAGGTCAGATTTGTACCAGTTTTTAAATTACAGAAAATTATTAAGGAAGAAACAGTGAAGATCTATGTTTCTTGCTGTTGTAAAGCATGAAGAAAACTGCATTTTCTTGACAAACAGCTTTCATAAAATGCTGCAAATCTGGATTTTAGTGTACTGAAACTATGCTTTGTGCAGTTTTTACATCACTTTGAATACAGCAGTATCCCATTTTTCCCCTCTCACAAAAGTTCTGAGGAACTTTTCCAACTATTTCACATGGTGCCTGATCTATTTCTGAGTTCTTCCCTCCTCCCAATCCGGACATAGAAGCAAGAACACAAGGAGTACATTAGTTTGTGTTAGTTACATGATCTGTGGTGGAAGAATATAAAATTCTTTTGTTTAAAAAACAGGAATGCACTGGAAGTGGTAGAGGAAAGCCTCTTTCTGTTTAATCACACTTTACATAAAAAAGAGCTATGTCTGTCTTCTTAAAAAGCCAGAAAATATTTAACTAGTCAAAGCAGAGAAGCGACTTCCTGCAAATTCCCAGTTCAAGGCTGTCTGAAAAGGTTATGCTGCTTGTAGAGGAAATTATTTTTACCTCTATGCAATATGCATGATACTTTGAGAGAGCATAGAGAAGAGACAGTGACCTGGTGTTGGAGAAAATGGTTTATGATGTGAGAATGGAGGAGCTGTTCCTTTAGCTGCTGACAAGGATAGAGGTAAACTGAATATTTTAAAGACATTAGGAAAAAAATCAAAGCCTTAATTAAGGAAGAAAGCTTATATAGGAAAGCTTATCCAGCAGCATATAACTGGATGTTTTAATGGTACAGTAATCAGGAGAACAGTAGTCTCTCCATGCATGTATTAGTCTTGTGGGTTGTGTTCGGTGTAGGGGTAGCTGTGAAAGAGAATGATGTTTACAGATGGCCAGATCAAGCTCCCTTAAGGTCTACATTGTTATCTCCATATTGAATCTGCTATTTTCCCCCCTCGTCCTTCTTGCCATAATTCATGTCAGGGTATTTGTAATGAGTTCCAAACTTCTCGACCAAGGTTCCAAGGTTCCAAATTTCTGCACTAGCAGCTTACTGAATCACTACAGGTGTCTTTTGATGATGAGCAGATGTTCTCTTTTGCTGTAGGTGGCAAGCCTGTCAGATGAACAACTGTGTTTTCCTTTCTTTAGGGGGAAAGCTGTTTTTCAGCATTAACAAAAATAGTTAGTGGGTTTTTAAAAAAGTATTATTTTCATGTAATAAAAGAATAAAATTCCCATTAAATAAAATGTTATGTTTTCTTCCATCTGAAGCAATAGTATTTATTGCAAGAATTCAGTTGTTGTTAACTGGTTTCAATTTAAAAAACTTGCTTTTGATTATGCTCTCAAGTGTGATCTTAGGAAGGAACCAGAGTGAAACGCGTTTGCTATAGAAAGTGCAAAGTCAAGGAATTTTTTACTCTCCTCCTACTCTTGCAAGCTATAACTGTATTCTGAAGGTATGCTTTTAATGTTAATTGGGTGTTAGTGGTAATAATATGGGTCTACCACTGCTCCTTCAAACATTTTTTGAGGTGATTGACACCATATTGTTCTTAAATAAGTAGAAAACAAACAAAAAATTTAAAAAAGGACAAACTTCTGAAATTCTACCTCACCCTCCACCCCAAAGGCAGAATGCCTTACCACAGTACCAGTTGTACATATGCAATTAGGTGGTAAAATGACAGTCAGCAAACTGTTCAGCTGGTTATGTAGACAGTGCTTCAGTTTGTTGCCTGAAGAATTTAGGAATAGCATCTCCAAAAATTACTGACTGTTGTGTTAAGATTGAGTGTTTAAAGAATACATTTGGTTTAGGCGTTTGGGTTTTTTCTTTTGGTCTGCTTCAGAGTTGACCCATGTCTGAGGAAAGAATGAGGGCCTATTTCAGGAAACGAAACATTTAACATGCCTGCAAAAATGCAGCATTCCTGTGTTTTGATTGGAGGAGACCCTGTTTAACTGCTTCCTATCCCTTTAGCATTTGGAACTAGAATTTTCTGCATCTTTGCATTGAGTGAACCATTCCACTGCTTTCTACATGCAATTCCTATACAGTCCTATAAACATATGGACTACAAGATATATCCTGTCACTCTTCTTTCTCCTGAAAGTCTCAATCATTACTTTCTTTTTTTTTCTTTAATCCTTCCATTTCAAACTCTTGTTTTTCCTTCCAGTATTTTCTTGGCCCTAGCCTAGGGACTTAAGACTGCCCATGAGTGGAAATGGTTGTAGTGGTTGTGCTTATGCTCTAGTCATAGCTCCATTTCGTGTGCATTTCCCTGATCAACTGAAAATCATCATTCAGCTTGTTTCAAGTGGAATTGGTTTTTGTTGTCCGTTAACATTTGCATCTCTAGACTGTAGCAGTTCAGCTGCTGATCTCTAGGTGGTGTGGCAGTTTCTGCAAACCCGGGGGTTTGGTAAGCCTGTAGATGGTCAGGCACATGCTTGCTGCTCTGGACCGCTGTTTATTCCTAGCTGAGCTGCATTGCTTTAGAGTTGATCTTGGCTGCTGATACAGTGCTGTCTGCTCCAAGAGCACCCTGGCTCTACTACGCTCATTATGCAAGATGTTGGCAGTATGCTGTGAGACAGCAAAACTTCAATCAGCATTGGAAACTTTTATAGCAAAATTTGTGTTAAAATGGAGTTAATAATCTTCTAGAGCTACATAAGAAAACAAAACTGAAAATGTGCCATGCTTTTGGCCATCCTTTCAGTTGATTGTTCCTGACTTCATACTCTGTCATTTCTATATCCAGTCATGTGAGATAATAAAGGTTGATGTCATTCTAAAATGGGTTAAAAAGCCTGTGATCCAATACAGAATTAGGAGGAGCTATTTAGAAGATGTATCTACAGTGAAAGAGGATGTCTCAGTGTATACAGCTGGTGAAAGGGTATAAAAGTTTTGTTTGCCTCACCTTTCTTCATGTTTTGCTTTTGTTTGATTTTTTTTTTTGTTTCACATGAGTATTCTGAAAGAGGAGAGTTTTGCCACTTAAAATGCTGTCTTCCTGTTCCTCTGTGCCTCCATGGTATTGTTTTGTCCACCTAGTTTCTCAAGTCTTACGTAGTTGAGTAACAGGACAGGGAGTGTCTTTTGTTTCAGTGTGTACTAAGGCTTGATTGTTTAAAATGATGACTTTAAAATTAATCTAGAGAAATCACTGTGTATTTCTTTACCGGGAATTTGCAGAAAACCATCTAGAGAGTTGTGGAGAGAGAGTCTGGGGTACACAGGAAAGCACATTCCTCTATACGTACAGTGATGTTTCCACCTCAGGGTATCCCTGAGGCCCCATCTTCTGATATCCTGAGACCACACATTCAAAGGAGTGTGAGGGACTGAGCCAGACTAGAAAGTAAAGTGCATGTTGGAACTTGGAGAGAATAAGGAAACAGCAGTGGGAATCCAGTGCTGCTGTTTGTGTCCTTCCAGCTTGTTTCTCTGCAGAGCAGATGTGTTCCTCACTTAACATCCTTCTTCCACTTTCTTTAGTAAGCTTAGTTGTGTTTGGTAATTACAGCTGGGGACTGTGATGGTCTTTCTGTTGTAGAGTTTGGGCAGTGTCACTAGCTTTATTTCTATTAAATTAACAATTAAAACCAGATTCATCTGTACAGTTTTTCTTGATGGAATTAAGGTTCATGACAGGCATTTGCTGGCATTACTGTCATGCAAACAATGGGTGTACAAGAAGATGCTGCTTCCTGTTTTAAAATTCACTAGGCACTTATGGCATGCCGTACTGAATTTCATTAGCCTCAGTGTAAAGAATGAAAACTTCAATAGTTTCTTTAATTATTTAGTTATTTAATTATTTTAAAAACAGTATTTTTTCCTTTAAATATTTCAGTTCTTACTGCTGGATAATGGTTGACTCTGAATATTTGAAAGAAATATAAACAGTGTTCTGTTCTGTTTTTCAGAGAATGCAGAATCAATTGATCTCAAACAGTTTTTCGACCTACATTTTTCACATATATATTATGTGTTCTTTGAAAACTTTGTGACTATTGAAGTGAGCCTTAAACAAAAAGGTAAGTATTTCAGATAGAACTATTTTTGTCTTGATGCTTGTGTTTTTGTTACAAAATAAAGCAGGGTGCTATGAATAAAGCTCTGTGTGGCCACAAATCATAACATTAGCTATGCAGAAATATGTCGAAGAACTAACTTTGCAAAAAAAGGCAGAGCAATGAGATGTGCATGCAGTGGAGGTGAGGAAGAAGTGTTTATTGTCCGATGGCTGTGTTTGCCCTTCTGGGAAGTGAGGATTCTTAAGGTGTTATACTTGGTGTTCTGCGGAATTATTCCTTAACAAGATACTATGTAACTTAATCTCTCCCAGTTGTAGATGGCATAATAGGAAGTTTTACAAATTGTAGCTGTTATAAATTCTTATTTGTGGAGTATGATTTTTATTTGCAGAAGCAGTGCCAAGTTATGGTTGTATAAATGCAGATTTTCATTTTACACATTTAAGGATCTTTGTTTTGATAATGAAAGTGCATCTTCTGTTTATTTTTAACTATTTAACTCTTTATTTTTGCAACTAGGTCACAAGTCTCAGAGAGAAGAATTAGATTCTATTCTTTTTATTTTTGAGGTAAGATATTTTGAATTTTTTTTGCTTTAAGTCCTATTATTCTGCAGTTGTCTGTAAATACACTTTGCATTTAACTGCATTCTTTCTTACTTTTGCATAGAGCTGAATTTATGTGCTTTGTGTGAAAAATAAAAATTTGACTTGTGGTTTTGCAAGAAGATGTCTTAACTGGAAAAAGATGTTTCTGTGTTTCTAGATAGTTGATAACTCTTTGGTGGTGGTATTTCCCCATAGTGTATTATACACATTGAAATTTTTAGAAAGGTGATCTCTGTTTAGTCATGATATTTTTGACCTTTTGATTGCATGTTATCTCTGATTTCTCTCATACTAGATTGCTACTGCAGAATTTTTTTTATAGATCCTTTCTTAAAAATATTCCTTATTTTAAAAAATATTCATTATTTGAAAATTGCATTTTACAATATTCTTTCCAAAAACATATCTTGACTTAATGAATATGAATTAGATACTAATGAAATAATTCAATAAAATCAGAACATTTCTAAGCAGACACTGTGGTTTAGAAACAACTTATATTTGTCAAATTTTCATCTTTCCTTTTTGATGGAGGCTTCTAGTTATAGAACAAGCATTGTGGTTTTTAAAAATTTGCAAAACTAAAAGCTGATTGATGCTTATCACGTGGTTGAATACAAATTCGGTTATTATTTATTTATTAGTGAGGTGCGTTGTTGAATCTGAAAGAGAGCTAGTTCATTTGTTCACTAGTTCCTGCATAAAGGAATATTAGGTGATCTGTGCTTTGGAAGCATTTGCATGGCATGCTGGAAGGCCACAGCCAGGAATTCTTTTGGGAAATCAGGTTATTTACAAGTTGCAAATGCCTCTAGTGTAAATGTTGCAAGTCCTACATGATAGATTTTTTATTACTAACTATGCTCTGTTTCTTGTCTCTGGAAATGATCCTTCTGTTTGTAGAGGTCTTGTTTTCATTGTTTTGCTGTAGCTTACTACCCCTCAGTTGAGAAGGCTGAAGCAAACGTTTGCTTGTGCCACAGAGGCAAGTTGACAGCTGAACATCCTAGCTGAAGCTAGGTGGAATAACTTAGTGCAATCTGTTGTGAACCAGAGCAACTGACAGACACTCACCCCATTCCATTCCCTCTGCTGTAAGCAGCAGTATCCGTCAGAGAAGCAGTGGAGCCAGATGACATGCAGTAACATCTGAAGTCTCCAATGCAGGACTCAGCGACAGTCTGTCAGAGCCTTTGGGCTTCTTAGCTTTAGGAATGGAATCATCTTGAAAGGACAATAATGCTTCCAAGGAAAGCATTGTGGGAATTTTCTAAGTTGATGCTTCAGCTTCTGATCTGTGGCCTTTGTGAAAGGGCTGTTTGGTCTTTCAAGAGGGGTGTCTACAACATACATCCTTGGGTTCTGTTTTTTTATAGAAAATTTTACAACTCCTTCCTGAAAGGATTCATCAGAGATGGCAATTTCATAGTATTGGTAAGTTGATTTTCTTGCTTTCTCTCTCTCCCTCTCTCTTTCCCTCTTTCTTTCATTTTACTTTTTATTAGTAGCTACTAATTAGTGGCTACTATGCCACTCATTTCCTTAAACTTTAAGTGGCTTAACAGGGGTTATGGTCGTGAAAATTTTGCAAGCTGGGTGAAGGAAAATAAAAAAGGAAATAAAAGAAACAGACAAAAAATGCCACCAATGTAGTGAATACTCTTCCAGATAGATTTAAATCTGGGAATATAGAAATAGAAGAGTAGCTGAGAAAGAACAAGGGCAGGTGAAAAGTTTAAAATTTTAATTATTTTTTTTTCCTTATTTTTTTCTCTTAGTAATACATTTCAGAATTGACATGAGGTATTTGTAAATAGGGAATGCTGATTTTATGCATAGTGATGACTTGAGAATGATTTACTTTTAAAGTACACATCTCGAAAGTCTTTGGGGAAAGATATTATATGAGGAGGCTATGAAAGGTGATATTTGATTTTTTTTCCTTCTGGCATTGAGTTAGTTGCTTGAAGGTATCAAGGTCACCAAGATTAAATTGGAGATTGCCAAGGACTTGTTTAAAAGTGACTATCAAGTCTGACCGAGAACTCTGACATCTTACTTAATACAGAAAGAAAGAACAAAAGCAAACAAATTTTTTTCTCCTTTTTTTTTTAGGGTTGATTTTAAAGAAGCTTCTTCACACTGGAAATTCATTAAAGGTATTGCAAAAAGTTGCATGGACTTTTATCTACAATACTTAAAAATACAAATAAGAACATAAAGGCAAATTTTTCCAGTTAAAAGCACAGGAATGAGAACCAGATCATGACTTCTGTGTCATGAAAGAATGACTTCAAATCATCAGCTTTATCTCAGTAAAACTACTCACAGTAGTAATGTGTTTATATAGAGTAGCCAGTGGTTTAAAGAATTTTGCATTAACAAAATAGTAAGCCTTGACTGTTCATTGTTAGAGGCAAGGAAGCTGATTTTGGGGCTCAGGCTACCTTGGAACTGGAAGATTTATCTGTGCCTGGAGACCTTCTGGTGGATAGAGTAATTTAAATGGTTGACCAGGGGACAAAACAGCTGCACCACTCCTCTGTAAAGGAGCCACCTGCAGGCACCTCTGGTACTGAAATTCTCCAGTGTGAGAGCCAGGAAGGGAGTGCTCTAGGACTCCATTACCTGTTTTTGAAGGAGAAATGGAAGAAGGTAGAATTGGTCCTTCTGATACAGAAAGCTCACTCTGTTATAATTCATGAACGCATTTAGAAATTTTATGTTCTTCGTGTTTTCTGAAAAATTCATGTAGCATCTCGCAGTGCTGTAGTCAAGCAAGTGATTAGACGTGTTGGTTTTCTTCCTCTTCTTTCAGAGAAACCCCTGTGAAAAATTCTTTGAGGCAAACAGCAGTGAAGGTGCCAGGCTTGCCCTTGCATTTCATCAGGAGCAGCAGATGTGTTAGTTTGGCTCTGCTGATTGCTGAGGGTCATACTGTCTGTCTGTCCTCATTTTTTTATCGCTCCCCTTCTCCTTTCTGCTCCAGGATGAATGGAAATGCTTTTGTTTGTTCTGGGACAAGATGACTTATTCCATGTTTTTTTCCTTTAAGATACGTCGAGAGGGTGTGCGTCTCTTTCTTTTGTGGCTGCAAGCACTTCAAAATAACTGTAGTAAAGAACAATTATGGATGTTTTCTTGCTTGATTCCTGGATTTTCATCACCACAGTCTGAATATGGCCCCCGAACACTAGATAATCTCATTAACCCTCCCCTTAATGTCCAAGAAAGTAAGTAATTTGGTAATATTACTCAATTCTTGACATAATTCAAATCTTGTCACTGACAAGGCAAGTTGAAGTAACTGATATGCATATGCACCCAGGGAGATGATGGAGCCGAGATGAGTTTTGTAGCAGTTTGTGAGGTCTTCTTTCTGTAGCAATTTCTGTCTTTTTTGTTGTTTTTCAGGATGAGTTGTTTTTTGTGGTTGTTGGGGTTTTTCCCCCCAAGTAGGCTATTGTAGCTTAACACATAGTGGTGAAAATAAACTGACCAGTTGTGTGTAATTCTTAAGAATTGCAAGAGGATCCTGCATCTCCTGCAAACTTGCAGAGGTGAATTCTGCTTTTGTTGAACATTTGCACTGGCTTTGTTCATACTCCAGGGAGCAGGCTGTGCAAAGCAGTTTCTGGTGTGGCCTTCAAGAGAATGGGTGGTTGTTGGGGCCATGTGTAAGGACAAATGTGCCTGTGTACGACCAGGCAATTAAGGCTGTGGTATTCTTGCAACCTGGAATCTTTGAAAATAATCAGACCTTGTAAATTGCAAAACTTGAGGTCCTAAAGGTTTATATCAGTGGAAAAGCTCGAGCATTCTGAAACGAGGTTTTTATATTTTCTGGATGGTTTCTTTTAATGGTAAGGTCATTGGCCCTAATCAATAGAGTGAGGATGATTTTTCTCTTAAGATGATTCTTAGGACAGTTTTTCCTTTGTTCACTCCAGTATTGAGTGCCTCCTAACTCAATTTATTCTTGATAGTGGGATTTGAAACTCATTTATTAACGAATTGCAATTGGATGGGGTCTTTGAATGTAAGTGCAAACTGCACTCACATAAATGGGAATAAGAACTTGAACAGGTTTTCCCCTGAATGTTGTGCTGTTGCCTTCTTTCCATCTTCTCTTAGTATTTGTGTATTTTATTGCTTGTAGAGGAAAGCACTGTCTTCATGACTAGTACTTAAATTTGCTGAAACACAGCAGACAAATTTCATGGCAGGATAGCTCTGCAAGTAAAATTTTGCTACCTAAGCCCTTTTTTGGAGTTATCTTGTGAAATTCAGAGTGCAAGGAATGACATGTGAACATCTAACTACAGGAACAGGAGAAAAATTGACTCTGAACTAGCTTCACTGTCAAGGCAAAAAAGGATACCACTAGTAAAACTTACAGGAAATGTAACTGATCAACTGCTAAATGGGAAAATGGTGAAAGATGTAAATAAAAATTTGGCATTTGTGTACCCTAAGTGTTACACTATTGTTTGCGTAAATTCCAAAAGAAATTAATTACACCTTTTGGAAAAATTTGGGTTTGGCAGGTAGATTCCAAAAGTGCATAGAGAAAACCTACTTATTGTCTGTTGTGCTTTTTATATGTGTAAGAAGTTAGTTCCATGGTGGTTTATTAGTTAAAATTTCATGATTTTCATTAATCTATGGGTGGACTGATTTACTTAGTAACTGTCTCTGCTTGCTGCAGTGCATTTCTGCTTTCATAACTTGGTAGATGTTTATGCATGAGAAGAAATGGTCTAGATGTTAGATGTACTTCTATTTTTCTTTAAACAGCTCAAGTGACTATAGAAGAAATCACTCCACTTGTTCCTCCACAATCAGGAGATAAAGGACAAGAAGATTTAACAAGCTATTTTTTAGAAGCACTTTTGAAATACATGGTAATTCAGGTATGTTCTATAGTTTTCAAGCAAACAAGTATGAAACAATTAACACCTCTTTGTCCTTTACAGTAAGTTTTTTACTTGTAGCACTGCAAATGTAAAAATATTTTAAAGATTCCCTCCTTGCTGCTCCCTTTTTTGTAAACAGCAAATTCTCCTAGGAAAATGTTCCCTTGTCTTCTGTATGAAGATTCCTAGATCTGTTACCGAAGGATCTTCCATCAGATTGTGGCATGGAGACAAAAATAGACCTGTCAGTCACTTCTAGTGATGCTGATTTCAGCTCCCTTCTCATTTTCATCTCCCCTACCCTGTCCTGTTGTCTTCAACCAACAGTTGGATCAACTATGTGCAGAAATTGAAGAGTTGAACAAGTATTTAGTCCATGGTCAACTTGGACACTCACAATGTTCTTCCCTTTGAAGTCTGACAATTCTGTTATCTCAGCCAGTACAGGGCATAGCAAAAGGTTCTGTCAAAAACTGTGGCCCGGCTGTTATGTGTTATGTAATTGATTTGCTGGCCAGTTAGCACATGCTGCTTCTGAGCCTTCTGACATGTGCTGTCATGTGCTGCATGACATGGTAGGTATTCCTGGGTGCTGCCTTCTGGGTCAGACTTGTCCCACAGAACCCAGTTGGGTATCTGTAAGTTTTTCTTCACACTTTTGCAGGTTTTACTAGGGAAGATGGACAGTGTACAAATATGACAAACATTTCATGGCTTCCCTTTATCTATCTTTCTCTGTGAACTTGCCATGCTATAATTTCCAACCTCATTTTATTGCTTCTAACATCTCCCACTTTGAATAGAGGTCTTCATACTTGTGATCTGTAGGGTAAGCTTAATGCTGGGTATTTAATCTGAAGAAAAATAGCCCTTATGTTTTTGAATTTGAAAAATTTATTTTTCTGTAATAAATTGTTAGTATTAGGTTTAAATTCAGATAAGTCATTGAGACAGGTGTCATAGAGCTTGTTCACTATGTGAGTGCTGAAGTTGTTTGCTGAAGTCCCTTTAGAGGCACTGATAATTGCAAGCTCCTTTGATATTAAGTTCTGCTAAAGGACTTCGTGTCACCAAATGAGGTGTATCACCCACTGTATTGAGTTATATTGGGGGGTGAAATAGATGCATATGTGTTCCACTCTACAGACCCATTGCCCTGAAAATGGATCGTAATAGATGGCCTTTGAGTAAGAAATGGAGAAGTAGAGGGGAAAGGAAAAAAAAAAGGAGAGGGAAGTCTTCCTTTATATTATTTATGATAGACTTGACAGATCACTTAGCTCTGCAGGCAGATGGATTCTCAGGAACAAAGATGGAAACTGCATGTTGGATTTCTTGAGGAGACCTTACCATGCTTGGTAGTACTTACCATGTAGGAAAACACTTTGTAATGGGGAACGTTTAGCAGTCGCGATCTGTGAAAGTACATTTGTGTAACTCAACTTTAAAGTTGTATCTTTTGCTGCTTGTGGTTGAAAAATTTGTTTGTTTCATGTTGCCAATTACACAAATGAATCCAAGTACCTATTAAAATGACTATATGGACACTTGTTAGTCAAAATGTCTTAAAAGAAGTTGTTGAAGAAATATTTGGAATGGCATGGGTAATTATTCTTTTTTAATAAAACATTTTGAAGTATAAAAAACAGTTTTGTTAAAAACAGTCAATTTGGGCTTACTCCCTGACTTGGCAAGATGACTGCAAAAGCAAATGTATTTCTGTTGTTTTCAGTATTTTATGTGTTCAAATTAATTTTTGAACAGTATTTTGGCAGAGAACAGTCTTGGTTTCATTGACATTTCCCAGCTAGTTTCTGTTTCATTTTTCTAAAACTGTGTATTAAAGTAGATATGATTTTGTTTCAAAGGAATGTCTTATAAAGAGGACATTTCATCAGTTACCTGTCTCTTCTACTTGTAGATATTTACTTTATCCTAATTCTTTTTTTAAGGTTAAGAGTTTAGAATGGAAGAACAAGGAAAACCAGGAAAAGGGATTTTCATTTTTATTCTCAAATTTTAAGAAGTACTACTTACCTTCTATTTTCCCAAACATCTGTAAGGAGACCAGCTTGTATAACCCTATACTTGGTAAGTGTTAACACAGCTGATACGATCATTACATTTTATCTAATAGTGATGTTATGATCTGATTAGTGAGAAATGCCTCTGCCCAAACTAAGGTGCCAACGAGACCAAATGCTGGTTCAACAGCACTGACTTTATTTTGTAACATTAGGTGTGTGGGGAAAGAAATGACAGGGAGAGAGGGAAAAGGAGAGAGCGAGTGCAAGCAGAGGCTAGTCACCACCCATGGATCCAGCAGTGTCTTGTTGGTCCTTCTTCACCCTGGGCTTAGTGGTGGGTTGCAGGACCTGGTTTGTTCATCTGTTAGTAAGTTCTCTGCTGAAAGGGGTACTGGGTCCGCAAGGTTTGCCACTGACTATTAAATCTTTTCACTATTTATACATTTTAGCAAACAGAGGGATTAATGCTTATTGGCTACAAGTAAGATAGTTCTCTTATTAATTAGTATTCCATCTTCTATTGGTTAAATGCAGCTTATGCTAATTAGTCTGCATGTTCAGTCTCTCTCTTCTTCTGAGATGCTGGATTTCTTGTGTTGGTGAGTTGGTGGTCGCAACCTCCCCCTCAAAATTACCTTTTACCCAACTGGAGCTGATTTCAGCAGAATTCTGAGATTGTTTTAATAATTTCTTCCTTGTCTTCTGCCAGATTTCCTTGTGGCCCCTAAATTCTGCATTCTATGTATCCACTATCAGTAATACATCATTCTTCCTAAGCTTTGTTAACCTCCTCCTAGGTCCTAATGCCTGGACAACAGTACCGTGTTTATACAGTCCAAGTTCTGGGTGTCCACAGAGGCGTATTCAGGGGAGCTTTGGTGGTCGTTGGTGGCCACAGATGTCGCCTGTCCCGTAACTTGGGATGATACTTTTCTGACTGGTGTTATGCATGTAAGCAGGTGCTTCTTTTCTCACAGTCTGTCACAGTGGGAGTATGTTAACCAGGATGTGCTAACCAGATCTTGCCTCTGTCAGGCCTGGAATTAGCACCTTCCTGTCACAAATCCCTCCCTCAATGTTTGAGACAGGTAATCGTGCTCTCTAACTCCTAACAAGACAGTATAGCAAAGCAGTTCTTAGCTTGAGTCATATTGCCCGTGAAGGGGATTCTCCAAAAGTATTTGTCATGAAAGAACATGTTAAGGTTCCTGTTTGTGGTTTTCAGTTCTTTGTTTGTGGAAGCCTCTGACCCTTTCATTAGAGTCAATCTTGCTATATTAGCTTGAATGAGGTAACTTAAATGTTCTTGTAAAACTGTTCTTTAATGTGACCTGTATTCAGTTGTGCTCTGAAGAGAAACTACTGCTGCTGACATAAAACGTGTTAGTGTGCTGTTCTCTGGGTGTGTTGGCTTTATCTGTACAGAATCAGAGCGTTTGGATTATACGGTGCTTGCTCACAGTTCTGACAGGGCAAAGTGACGTTTTTATGCCAACTGCATTTTATCAGGAGCTTGCAATAGGAAAAGGAAGCTAGGGTTTAGCACACACTTCAAAGCTGATGGTGCTAGAATGTATCTTTCCATATAGAGAGTGGAATGTTAGGTGTTGTCTAAGCAAACCTGAGTTTTACTCAGAGTTTTTAAAAAAGCTCATTTTAAAACAGAATTTTGTTTGCAAATCTTGATATTTTTTGTCTCAGGTTTGCATGCACTCATGCACGTGTTGGTTGTAGGCCAAAAGAGTTCAAGACTCTTCTTTGCAAAGCAATACCTTGTACACAGGCTTTACGTTACCATTTCATCACTTGAGTAATACAGTCACATCACCATTCCTCTTATCTGTTGATGCAGCATCCCAAAAGGACTAGTAGTGATCTCCAGACACAATTCCATATTCTAAAATCAGGCTGTCAGGGAAGTTTGTTGGAAAGGTCTTCTTCCAGTCCATGTGCATTTGTTTAGATTTCAGAGCTAGTTGTGTCAAACCGCATTCTCTTGGGAAAGACAAACAGTGGGCCTTCTCATCTAGGGGAGAAGAACCAATATAAATACAGCCATAAGTAACAGTAGAATAAGAGTTATTGTGCAAATGCTGAAGAGGTTCAGTGATAAAGTAGCTACACAAGGTATAGTAAGCAGTGCTGAGAAAGCAAACCTAACGTGGCTTGATGCTCCAGAACAAGAAATATGGAAATGCTATTTTTCTCTTTCTATGAAGATCTTGACTGAGTCTTCCATAGAAGTGTTACTCTAGTCCTCTGTTTTTCTGTGAACTGTAAACAAGAAACTTCCAAGGCCTTAGTAAAGAAGAGGACAGTGGGAAACAAGAAGAAATGTGCACAGATCCCCAAAATTACTGTGAGTGCCTTAAACTGTGCACAGTGAGCAACTATAATGAGTATTTTTGGAACAATACAGTGATGAAAACAACAGAAGCACTGGTAAGTTGAATAATTTTTTCTCCTCTAAGATGTTCTTCTTTGGCATGCATCTTCCCAACCTATTTGAAAATAATCCTGTGCTTGTTCTTAATTTACAGCCTTGAGGCTGAAAGCAGGGCAAACTTGGGCACTGAGCCTGCTACTAAGAACCGTTCTTGTGCTACTGGTGTAATGTTTAATTTAGGAGAAGTCATGAGGTACAAATCAGAACAGTCGTTTTAGTAAGCAAGCATTGATACAGGGCTTTACTGGAGATAGTATATTGGACTGAGATTTCTTTCCTTCTTTCCTGATAAATAGGTTGGTTACAACAACAAGCACCAACATTCCAGTTACAAGAAAGCTAGTATTGTGCCTCCTTCAAATTCTGGCTTCAGTCTTACAGACTTAGAAGAGGAATTCAGCATTAGAAAAGCCCATGAGATAGTTTTTTGAGGGGCTTTGTTTGTTTGTTTTTGTTTGGTTTGGTTTTGTTTAAGTTTTTTGCTTTTTATGTTTTGGTTTGGGGGTTTTTTTCGCCTTAGTGTTTATTTAGATTGTAATGTCTTTGTTAAATATCTGTTGAGATTTAGTTAAAAGCTGTTTAGGAAGAAGTACAGATATGGCAGTAATATTCCAGGGGCATTGCTTCTTCCATTATAGTAATGTGCCTTTCTGTGCCGTTTCTAAGCCATTTAGATAGGCTCCTTCATTTACAGGGAAACACTAAAGTGGGTTGTCGTACAGCTGTCTTCAGCTCTTCATTCCTTATGAACCCTTTATTGTCTTAAAAATTAAGCATGGTCAAAGCTTACAGGTGTCCACTGTGTTTTTGCTAGCCTGTTCGTTTTCTACCCTATGTCTTCCACCACCTACAGCTTCCTGCCCTTTTTGTCATCCGCTCACATCAGGTTCCCAGAGGGGGAAGGACAGGGGGTGGGGAAAGCCCAAAACACAACAGAAAGAAAAAATGGAAAGTTGAGGGAAGGGAATATTTCCTCTTGTGCTGTTTGAGTCCATCTAACAAGCTCTGTTTTGCTTTGGTTTTATGTCTCTCATCTGAAGCCTTGATACCTTCTTCCAAGATGGACAGAAATGTGAAAATACAAGAAGCAGCTGGAAGGAAGATACATTTGAGAAACAGCTGGAAGGAGGATACATTTGAGAAGCAGCTGTAGCACACAGTGTAGTTGAAACAAATTCTAGAAAGAGGATGTTCTGAGAGGTTATCATGAAACAAGAAGGAGAGAGTGTGCTGCAAAAACATGTTTACTGCACGTTTAGTCCTTGAAAATACTGCCAGTATTGCAGCCTTTGTGCTCTGCTGAATGCTGGTAGATACCAGAGAGAACTGATTTTTGCATCTTTAAATGCTGTGCTACCAGGCATTTGCTTCCATTTTCACAGATTGTACTGTTATATGTGCTTGTTTAAGTTATCGTGATTTTAAATTTTCTTACTAACCTGCTGCTTTCCACAGAACTAAAACAATGTACTGGGGTTTTATTATTTGCAGTAAATAAACCATTTGTAAACTTGTCCAAGAGTATTCTGTGCATTTGTTACTTACTTAGGCAGATGGTATGCAAGAATCATGTGGATTTCTTTCTCTAAAAATAGTGCTTCCATTGAGAAGTGCGGATGCAATTTTGAAGTCTGTACAGGAAACATTCCTCAGTTTAGCAGCAACATGATGGGTTTATCACTACTTATGTATGTGGCTTTTGAAATGACACCAGGATAGACCAACGTGGATATCCTCAGTGCAGGTGCTGGATTTTGTATATTTGTAATGATAACAAGGAAATCTTTACAGCAGTCTGACAGATTGGCTGGTTTCACTTTAGATGTCTTAAAAAGACTGTCATAATATAATTGCCTAGACAATACTTGATTATTTCTTCACTGCTGTCCAGATTTGTCCCTCTTGGATTCTAACACCATAAACTGGCAAAGTTACACAGGATCCTTTAAAACAACTCTTGACTTTGCATTAGGAAGATACAGTCAGGGAATAACTTTATATTGTTCAGTGTGACTGTTTTAAATCTTCTTTGACTCTCACCATTAGTAACCTTGAACTGCCTTCTGGCTGGCCTGTAAAACCATGGAACTTCTCTCTTGCTCATCTACTGCAGGCTATAGAAGAGTTGAGGCAGTGCTTACATACCATCTCTGTCCAATCTGTCACTCTCTGTATATGGATAGGACCATCATTTTTCCATGCTTTCTTCTTTTTGTTAGTTGGTTTTTTGGTTTGGATTTTTGTTTATTTTGTGTTTGTTTTGGTTTCTTGGGTTTTTTTGCTCTCACTAGATGAAAATCATGATACTGAAACACCAGCATCATGGTGACCTGACAGCACTCATAATCAGTCCTCACACAAATATTCATTTTCTTTTTGTTTTGGAGCATATCTCATATTTGCACTTTTAGAACAAGGACTAGAGTTGGTTGGCATGCCACTTGAGAGAAATGTCATTTGCACATTACAGTACCGTTGCTGCTTCAGGTTGATGATTGGTTATGCAGAACTGTTTTGCACCATGTCTTGGGTTGTAAAACCCAGAAATAATATTTTGCAGTTTTAAGTCACAGAAAAATGCAACATTTAAAAATGGGATCCATGTGTGTCTCCATCTTTGTAATGCTTTAAACACACGTGTTCATTCCATCCACACCGAGTTATTAAGCACTGTCATGGGTTTTTTTTCTGAAGCAGATTCAGGAGTACTGATGACTCTTGCACAGTAGAGAGCCAGAAAAGCAAAACAGTTCTGAACCATCGTGTAGAACATGGGATGATAAAAATGGAGTTGTCAGTTATAGTCCCCAAACAACCACAGGTCCTGCCAGCTGATGTGCCCCTGAGCATCCTTCATTACATTCCCTACAAGCCAGTACAGAAGCTATTGCCACAGAGTCATCTTGCAGCTAAATCATAGGAGAATATATGTGCCTGTGGTCTGGCAGCAAAGTCCAGCAAAATTAGCCAGTGCGGGTGGGGCACTAGGTGAAGCTGCAAAGCTTGTGTGGCTTTGGAGCAGGATTTCTCTGTTCTATTCATCTTTCATCTTTTGCAGGGCCAGAAGAAGCTGTGTTTATTGCATTTGCATTTTGGAATTATGTATCTTCCATTGTAGCCATGATTAGATGTGACAATATATTAATTTTATGTGAAAGTAGTTTTCTTGTATAGGTCATAGTCTAGTTAACAGCTATTTTGCTGCTTGGAACTTTGTAGTTTTCATTGAAAATTTGAAGTAGTGAGTTTGCTGAAGTTTCTCTTTAAATATTGAGTATAACATAGCTTAAAAGAACCTGAAAATAATGAAATGTGTTTACTTACATAGAAAAGAAATGCAAGCAAAAATGTGAGGCTATAGAAATCACTTTCAGATAAAAAATTACAGGTTCTTCATAGCAGAAACAAGTTTCTGTCTTTTGGACCAACAGTGTTGTCTCCCTTCAGGAAAAAATTCAAGTGTTTTGATGTCTTACAATTCTTGACATTTTCTCTGTTGCATCCATTCCAGCGCATCTTGGAATGAGTGGTGCAACAGTGAATACAACAAAACTACACCTCCGAAAGTTCATGTGTATTGGTTATGGTTTTAGGATTTCTTTCTTATGCAGATCTTTCTCTCTGCACATATTTTTGAGATGTTTTATTTTCTTACAGATATACCGCAAATGAGACCAAAGCCACACTACATAATAGTTAAGAAAGATGCTGAAACCAATGAGGCAATATATTGCACAAAGGAACCTTTCATTAAGGCTCGTGTTATTGTCATTCGATGGTTGGTGTCTTTCTGGCTTGAGCCAAAACCTCATACAGGACCTCATATTCCTGGGATGGAAGGTGAAAATGTGCCAAAGAATATTCAGGTAAAACCAAATACACAAAAACGTGTTTGTTTTCATGTTTTTGGCTTAATTGTTATGTCAGCAGTATGCCCCTCTCCAATTATTACAACTAATGAAAAGTTTAAAAAAAGGAATTTCTAAACAGATTTTATATTTGTGAATTCACTTTGAAAGGACCTGGAATGCTGCTTTCTTTTTTCAAATTCTGCGATTTGTTTTTAATCAACTAGACATTAGAAGCCTTGAAATGCAGTAAATCCTTTTGTTCGTTTGTTTTTTCTTTAATTCTTTGTGTCATTTTAATTTATACTTAAATTGTACTGTTTTACTGCTGTACTAAAAATGAAATATGGAATATTTTTTAATTTTGTTTCAGAGAGCAGCTGCCAGCATGGCTTCAAGGGAGGACAGCAAAAATGACAGTACTGATAAGCAGGATAGAAATGCAGAACCAGAACAATCTCATTCTAATACAAGTACTCTAACAGAGAGAGAACCAAGTTCTTCCAGCCTCTGCAGTATTGATGAAGAGCATTTAACTGATATTGAAATTGTCCGGAAAGTCTTTTCTTCTAAAAGAAGCAATGTTAATTTTCTGACTGAGATTTTTCGACAGGTAAAAAACCTCTATTTTAAATGCAAGAATCTTGATTATTGTATTGCAAATTTTCATTATGTCATGGTTTTCTTTCAAGAGTGCTTGTTAAGCAGAACATTATACCAAATTACAGGTTTTTTCTGTCATCTTGCCTTCAGAAATCGAAAAGCTAAAATTCTGAAATATTTTCCGTGTAGAATATCCCCAGCTCCTGATTTTTCTAATTTTATATCTTTAATAACCAGTTTAACAACATTTAAATTGGACTTCACAGTTCCCCATAGACGGGAACGTTTAATCTTTTCATGCATCAACACTGTAGGTATTAGAACTCACAACCAACCATATTAACATAAGCCTCCTGTGGGAGTCTGCAGCTGTTAAAGAGCTGTTTTAGGAGCATCTGAATGTCCTTACTTTGACAATGTTCATCAGAAGAGTAGGACAGGTGGCTGTAGAAGGTAGCATCTTCTGTTTCTGGCTTCACTGCAACCAGAAATGTTAGCTGAGCATACTCAAAATAGTGTTTCTCTACTGGAAACTATTAAACAAATTTAAACTGAGAACATATGCCGGAATATGGAGTCTCTATTAATAGTAACTTCGAGTTCAATGTGGGAGAATAGAACAAGATAAGCTTTCTTTATACCCCATGCTATAGATCAAAAGCCAAAGAGAGTTTTCTGAATAATAGTAAAGAAAAATATACTAAGTTTCAAGTTAAATGCACACTAGTTGTTTTAAACAGCAGAAAGCTGAACATTTTAAAACTCTTTTATCTGGATGAAATAGATATTTTTGAATGAGGCAAATAAATGTCAGAAGCTTATCCACATCCCTTGTATTGAAGAGCTTGGGCACATTACTGAAGGACATGGCAGAGTTACCTGAATTCAGCTGACACTCAAGAGTTTACAGAGTCTGAGACATTGAATGTAGAGTCTAAATTATCAATGGTCTATGTAGAAACTGTCCCCACAGTGAAAAGAAGCAAAGGCAATTTTCTTCATTCTTTTCACAAGTCACGCCATGAGATTACTTTGATTTCATGTGCAATTATGAGATCTTATTTACGTCATTATTTAGCCAGGAGTTTTCAGTGTAAATTAATTTCTAATATACAAGGTGTTTGTAATGTTTCTAAAACATTAGGATTGAGTTATTCCGGTCAGGAGGTTTCAGTGGTGTACTGAGTGGTGGAAAGATTGTCTGTAGAGAACAAGTTTTATGCATTTTAGACTTGAGGGTACAAAAAAATGTATATGGGCTTGCAGAAGAATGTTAGACTTGATGATCAAGTATATGACTGAACTTGTCAGTTTAAGCTGAATTCTTTTTAGTGTGATAATGGTATGAAATGTCTGTTTCCAGAGGGATCATACTGCTTGTGTTAAGTGGGCCCTCCTTAAAGACATTGGCAACTAATTTTCAACAGTCACAGCGTGGACCCTGTAAAGCTGTGTGTTAGTGCAGTTTATCTGTTGTTCTAAAAATATGATTAGGGCATTATGGTCTTTGGTAAGTGTATTTATAGTTAGTTAAAATCTGACAAATGTTGAAAGTTTCTGGTCTATGACTAGTTGTTACCAGCACAGCCAATACAGAAAACCTTCTGAAGAGGGCACTGATCAGCCATCACACCAACTCAAATGCGTGATTTTTAGAAACAATAATTCTGAAATCTTTTCAGGGAGTCATTTGCTTGAAGGATACTGTTTTGTAAAATTTTACGTAGCTAAAAATAAGATAGATGACTACCAGTACTGTGTGTCACTTGAATTTTTCTTAGTCATTCAGAATTGGTTTAACTCCACTCTTCCAAATCCTCTGAATGGAAGATGTTGTAATAGAAACTTCTGCTCATTCGTTTTGCATATTTTGATGGGTGTTTGGATCTTTCAGCAGGCTACATGCTAAGTAGTTATGCCTGCATGGATTCTCATCTCTCTCTCTTTGGCAATTAAGTTTTCAAAGTATTTCTTGTTAAGTTTTCTTGTTTAAATGTGGGGTTTTTTTCATATTTTCAGTTTACCCCTGAAGAAAGTGAGCAAACATTTTGGTTTAGCAATAGTTTGTATGTTAGGATCCTACAGTGGCTGTATTTTTCCACCGTTATCTCTTAGAACTTGTACATTATAGAGCTCAACTTATTTCAAGTATTGTAACTTGAAAACAAGTATTGTTTTATTTCTTTCTTTTTCTATGTGCAGGCATTTCTGTTGCCGATATGTGAAGCAGCTGCCATGAGGAAGGTGGTGAAGGTGTATCAGGAATGGATTCAACAGGAGGACAAACCTTTATTTATGAAAGAACCTGAAGAAATAATGCAGTGCACAACTGTAGATTGTGGTGAAAATATTGACCATAATTCATCAGAGAAAGGAAAAGAAAGAGAAGAGGTAAAATATTGTTGGTTAATATTTGTGCATTAATATGCCAGTAGACAGAGAAGTGGCTTCCTTGATAGTTTATGTTGTTTACTTTGATGTCAGAGCATTTCTGGGGAAAATCAGTGGTAAAACACTGTATGGACGAGCTACCAATTTTATCCATTATCTGTAGCTTTTTAATGTGCTTAGTTCAATTTAAAATTTCCTATCATTTTATGAACTGTTTTCAAGATGTGGATTATACAGTATGCCAACTTTCAACTGTGTGAGAATTATATACAAATAAAAGGATGACAAAAATAATAGTTACTTGGTTCAGGTACTTTAAGATAATTGCTACAAGCCTCATGAAATATTGTTGTGTCTTAGGTGCATTTGCCTGCTGTTGTTTATTATTTAGTACCTATTATATCCTTTTTCCTTTAATATAAAGCCAAAATACTTGTCTAAAAATCTGTGGAATTTTAAGAAAAAATATTTTTCAGGAAAAAGGGATGAACTCCAGTCATGTTAGAAATTCAAACTGGACAAGAAATGGCTGTTATGAAGACACTTTGCACAAAACGTCTGAAATTGATACTGAAGAGCAAAATGTACGAGCTGGAGTGCAGTCAGTATTGCAGGTATGAAACAGACTTGATATCTAATTTTTTCTAAATTATCTATCTAAAATTACCTAGAATTCTTGTTATCAGCACATAAAGAGTGGAATGTAGTGCAATAGTCCTGCTAGGGAATCCCATGCATCACTAAAGCATCTCTAAATTTTAAAATTATTTTCTGTAATGTAACAATTATGATGATAAATGTTACACTAATGACAGTGGTTCACTATATCTTTATTGATCTTAAGTAGGACAATGTATAGACCAGTGTTGGGTAACACAATAAAAGAAACCTTTTAATTTTGCATCAGAACATGCATTCTGCTCTGCATTATATTAGAGAAAAAATAATCCTCATGCGACTGCAACATCTTCAAATAATTATAATTAAGTGTTTTATGAGAATGTTTAGAGGCTTTTTTCTTTTACACTGTTAGTCACAAAACCCAAAACATCCAATTCTGTAGTTTTTCTAGTCTGATTAATAAGGCATACAGGGATATTTTTTTCATCTTTTTCTGAATTTACAGCATGTTTAAAAAATTTGATGAGATACCATAACTCTCCTGTGATGTCGTTAAGGAAAGCAAGACTTGCAGTTGTACCCTAACAGAAGTTTTTTAACTGCTTCTAGGCAGTTTGACAGGGTAGAAAGTGTGTTAATTTCAAATGTTCAGCAAAATGCTTCACTGAAGTTGAGGCTATAGAAAATCAAGAAGGTATAATTTGAGGGCATTTGAAATACTCTTACGGTTATATAAAGTGCATTTTATGGATATATGTGTGCACATACATTCGTATAGGTGGATATATGACTCTAGCCTCCGTAATATTCTTTTATCCAGCAGAAAATTGATTCTGAACAAAATAAAATAGGCATGTGCATTTGCCACTTTACTGTGTGCACTTCTACTGTATGTGACCACACTGTGTAAAACTCAGTTTTACTACAGCTTGAATGGTTTTATGAATAGGGTTTTCTTTTGTGCTGTACACTATTATATGTATATAAATAAACTTTGTAATTGACATCACTTTTCAATTCAAGTATGTTACAATAATTTAAGCTTCATAATCTTTGTTTTCAACAACTTTTTAGAATATGAAGTGTTACTGAGAAAAGAAGTATGAGGTATCTGTATTTGTTTGCAATATACTACTAAGGCTTACACATCTGACAATGTCTTGAAGACTATTCATGTTGAAGTTTTTTTAGACAAGGGTTCATTTGACTACCAAATATCTTTTTTTTTTTAGCCTGAAACAGAGTCAAGACATCATTCTAACCCAGTACCATGTCTCAGTTTGAGAGACTTCCTGACCTGGAACTACGTTTGATTTTCTGTGTGAATCAATAATCCAAGACTTATGTCTTGAGTTTTTTTCCCATTTAATGCTTGCATAGACTTGTTTCTAGGCACTTAGAGTAGGTTAGGTTCATTAGTTGAGGCTAGTGAATGTAAACCTGCATACTAATAGTTTTTAATTATTAAAAATCCAAAGCTTTCAGTAGAGGGAAATTATGACTTTAGTACCAATGACTTCCTGTACATGTAGATTAAGAAAGACAAAAAAATAGTTGAAAATCTAGACCTGAGATTCAAGTGCTGTCTAAGCTTACATAAAAATATAGTAACACTTCAGTAGCTGCTTCTGTAGCTCCTACAATGTCCTTGCTACCTTTTTTTTTTTTTCATAATTTTCATTCTGAAGGCCCTAATTCACTGTCCACTGAAGTCAGTCACTTTGGGGAATGTGTCCTGTTTCCTACTTTTGGTGAGCTATACTATTCCCAGTGGGATGAATGCTTTAGTTTCCCAGAACATAATAAAGGCCGTGTCAGGCTGAAGCGCATGCTGTGTACCACGAGTATTTCAAGTAGTTCAGCATATATTGTACTAGTCAGTTCCTGGCTTACAGGTGGAACTTTTGTGCAGTGGACTTCTTACTGGGACACTTCTGTCCATCATATTAAACTAATCATATTGAGTAGTTTGTTGTACCATCTGTCTATGAGAACAAAAATATACAAATAGATTTTGTAGAAAAAATGGGAAAAAGATCAGTCTCATTGTTGCTTAATCATTACTTCAAACTAACGTATTTAAATGTACACTTCTGTGTGCATATGCAACCTTTTCTGATTAAGATTTTCTGTTATAGATTTTTTCTTCCTGTTCTATCAACTGAATTGCTAAAAACATCAAAGTACTTCAGGCTCATAACATCCACTCTTTTCTGCTTACAGGTTTTTATAATAAATTCTTCAAATATATTTTTTCTTGAACCTGCAAATGAATTTAAAGCTCTGCTGGATGAACACACTGATATGTGCAAACGCATTCTCAATATCTACCGCCACATGGTAGTCCAAGTGACTATGGACAAGAAGACATGGTAAAATGCTAATGCTTCTTACATTACTAGTTCACAACACAAATGTGAAAATTTACTTGGTAGTAAAGACACTAGAGTGGTATTGGTTATATGAACCAGTTCCTCTAAATCAGGAAGTACATGGACTTGAACATCGTAGACAGCTTAGCACAGGGGAGGTTATCTGCTTCCTTAAAGCCTCTAGTAAGCTCCTAGTTAATTTGTGGCAGCTTAGTCCTCAGTGCAAAAAGGACTAAGCTGGGATATACAGGCTGCTATTAAGGAGCTACTGTTGATTTTTTTCCAGGGCATTTTGCTCATGTATCAAAGCATTAAAATATGAAAACATATGAAGCTTCACAGCCTTATTTAAAAATAAACAAAAAACCCCAGATAAGCATGGATAACTATTACAATCAGATGTGTGTTTTTCTTGACCTGTAATTGTATACAGGAGTCTGTGTCCTGTGTAACCCTGTTGTTCCTTTCCAGTGCTTACAGTGCCTAGCAGGTACAAGGGACCCTGCTTTAAAGGAATTTCTATTATTTCCCACTCCTTTAAATAGTAGTCTGTAATCAGGTAGTATATTGCCAGCATTCTCCATTACGAGGAAGAAGTAGCAAGGGGATTTCAAATGTCTGATTTTTTGGATTTTAACTTGACGTGCATTCAATCTGTCAATAGTATTTCCTGAACTCTGGGTAAGTAAAGTTGGCACTATGTGTCATGTGAAGCTTGTCTCCTCTTCTGAGGGGCCAGTCAAGCTAGCCACTGGGAAATCTTGGAGTGATAATAGAAAACAGATTCTATTAGATTGGTATTTTCTTTCCCAGTTTCGCATCAGTGTGAAGAAGTGACTCTGGACCACGATGGCAAAGATTGTGCCACGCGAAATAATTGATGAAGTATGTTAATGATAATGTAAAATTGCCAAAACCTGTAATATGTAGGAAGAAAAAGCTCAGATTGAAAATACATTTGAAACTTTGCCTCTAATTTCAGGCCATTGAAGGTGATAGCAGTTGTATGACTTGGAAGAAGATATTAGAAGGCAACAGGGATTCCTCACTCTTAAGTGTGAAAAAAGATTGGAATAATTTCTTTTGCAAGAACCAAGTTAGGCTCTTTGTAATCATTATGTCTTTTTTGGAATGTGTTTGAGAAAATCAGCCTTGATTATTACCTTTAAAAATACCTTGGTATATACAGAAGAATAACAAAATGGTAACTCTAGGTTTAATACTGTTTTGCAGGGAGCAGATGCTACTTGTGCTCCTCAGGGTAACTGAATCTGTGCTGAAAATACCACCCCAAACTTTCTTACAGTATCAAGGAAGAAAAAACTCCACCTTAGCTGGAAGACTTGCAGGACCTCTTTTCCAGGCAAGTAAACATAAATTCACTTTAAATAATTCAGCCTAATTTTCAGGAATACATTGGATACAGCAACCACTGCATCCAATCCACTGTTGGCTGATATGTTACCCAGATAATGTGAATGGTGTGGGTCAAAGAGCTGGTTACATTTGTTACTTTCTGTCCTATATTTTAATAACACTGTGACAACAGTATTTGAGGTACTATGAAATTCAAGAATTGCTGTCCTTTAGTTGAGTTGGAATAACTAGCAAGGATAACTGGCACTGTATGCAGTTCTATCTTGCTTCCATAGCAAAATTAGCTCAAGTCAGCATGAAATCTGTGTTATCCATGCCTAACCGATGGATTTTTTTATTTCTTAGAGAATGCTGTAATTCCTTACAAAAAGCTGTAGCAAATCCTTTCAAAGTTTTTAGTTGCAAAGTGCTGTTGTGATGGGTTCTCAGTGACTAGGATCTGTAGAGACTCCAGTTTCTTTAGTGGAACAAAAAAGAATGCACAAGATAATGAGTCAAACCAGTTGTTGCTGTATCTAAGTCAGAACCCTGTGTTAACACTTGATAATTCATTAAAAGTCTGTGTGTACTGGTGAGGAAAAGAATGTTGGGACTGCACAGAAATTTCTGTGGCAGTTTGAAGTTTCCTTTTAAATAGTGACATTTGAATGTTGTCAACTTATGTTCACAGTCCAACTTTTCTCTGTTCTTTTAGACTCTTATAGTAGCTTGGATCAAAGCAAATCTAAATGTGTACATTTCTCGAGAACTTTGGGATGACTTGCTGTCTGTAATGTCATCACTGACATACTGGGAAGAGCTGGCCACTGAGTGGTCACTGACAATGGAGACACTTACTAAAGTATTAGCTAGAAACTTGTATAGCCTGGACCTCAGTGACCTGCCATTGGATAAATTAAGTGAGCAGAAGCAGAAAAAACACAAAGGCAAAGGTAAGACAACATTGTATAGACATAATTTGAATTTGAGCTGGTGTAATGAGATGCTGGGCACAGGATAATTTTGGTGTCACCTTTTTTTGTATACCTAATTAGGCATCTATATCACCTGAAATAACCTTGTTTCTTTGAGGTAAAGTTGCTTTTTAGAACTACCACAAAATCATCACGTTAAGATTCATTTCTGCAAATTGGCACATATGAAATATGGTTCTTAAAAGTGTGTTGAATTTAAACTAAAATGTTACACTGTAGTGGGTTATACCTTTCTCCTTTTATCAAAGCAATTAAATAGTTGAGTCCCAGTCATAACTTCTTGAAAATAACAAAGACTACTCATCTGGTGAAAATTAAGCCATTGCAAGCACAATTGGAGTATTGATCGTGAAATGTTAGAAGGTGAAATGTGAAGTGAACATAGTTTTGTTTGGTACTAATTGATCACTAGCCCATCATGAAGACAGGTTTTGTTAAGATAACCTTGTGAACTACTTAAGAGAAAGTATAGTTTTAATAATCCATATAAGTGGTACCTAGTTTTGAACTGACTCCTAAAAAATGCATAAAATATTTTGTAAGGCATAATATGGGGAGAGGAGGTGGTTTATAATGGTACAGTTCTGAAATGGGTAAGGCACAGGAAGTTTGTCCTCCTGGATAGAGGTCTGGATTGAAAGTTGCAAAACCTGGATTCTTTTCTCAGTTTGGAGACAGACCTTTTGTGTGTGACCGTTAGAAATCACTTCACTTTCACTTTTGTAAAACATGGATAATGATAATATTCTACTTTAAAAAGTGCATTGTGATCTAATAATGAGAGGCAGGATTATATTTAGGGTGAGTAATAAAGATGTAAAACCATGTAATTTTTAGTCTACTTTTTATCTCTGTTCTGGTTGATGTGGTTCTCCAGTCAAACCTGGGGGAAGGTGCTTTTTAGTGCTATCTTAAGGTTTGTCATTGAGAAGTAACCTATATGGATTCCCTCTCTTAAAGAGGATGTTGTATAGGCTTTTTTTTGCTAAAAACATTTCACATGCTTCTATGCCTCATCTTAAGCCAGAGTCATTATTCACACTTTTGTTTTGGTTTTTTGCTGTGTGACAGCTGGAAATACATTTCTCCATAGTCGACCTTGAGAGGTTGTTCCAGACCATCATGCATTTTTTGTTTTCCCATACTACACAGCTTTCTTCTTTTTCTTACTAAAAAAACACAGATTAAACAAAACAAAACAAAAACAAACAAAAAAACAACCAAATGAACAAAAACCCCACAAAAAAACCAAAACCCCCCCAAAAACAAACAAAGAAAGGCAGTCTGATATAGGATAAGAATGTGTAATAAGAATGTGTACAGTTATTTGAATATATGCTTTAAAAAGCATTTTAAATCATCTGAGCCACATGAGAAAAGTTTATGTTAACCTTCAGTGACAGTTTCAGAGAAAGCCTCCATTGCTAAATGTGAGTTGCAGAGTCAAGTCCAGCTTTAGAATTAATAGATATCATACAAATTATGCCAGATTTCTTTACCCCTGTTTGTTTGCTAATAATAATGAACATGTTGGACTAGGGCTCACTTTTTCCAAAAAGATGCCCCTAATGATTGTAATTGTGTCAGTTTGGATTATTAATGAGCTCAATCTGGATAAGGAAATACATTGCAAATATTCTTTACTTCACTTTTTTTTTACATCTAGCTGTTTTTGATAGCTCCTCATATGAGCTTTATTTACTTCAATATAAATGTCAAATTTGAATTTGTTCTGTCTTAATCTTACTGTAGGATTTTCTGTCAGTTTCCGAAGAGCCCTGTTCTCTGAGCCCATCATCCAATTTTTTTTGCTTTTGCATTTTGTGTAGAATTATGTTATCCTAATTTCATGTTCCTCAGTGTTGCAAAATTATTTGGAAACCCCCCCACAAAATTAATGTTTTGAAATGTATGACTTTGTGTATCTTATCTGGTAGGAACAGCAAAGGAGAAGTTACATATATTGTCAGACTACAACCTTTGTAAGCTCATTTTTTCAGAAAAGCAAATTACAGTAGTTTAATAGCACGAACATTTCTGAAAAAGTTTGAGTATCCCTCAGTGTTAGTGCTGGCTGAGCTTTTGAATTCTTGCTTGCTTTGGTAACTTAATTTATTCCATCCAGGTTTAAAATTGTTTGGAAGAACACATCTACAGTCATCTGGTGATAGCAGAATAGAAGTGAATAGATTTGCAATTTTATTTCTGCAGGAGTTGGGCATGAATTCCCAAAGTCTTCTGTTGATAAGTCCTTTTCTAGAGGCTGGAGCCGTGATCAGCCTGGACAAGCACCAATGAGACAACGCAGCGCTACCACCACTGGCTCTCCCGGAACAGAAAAGGCAAGGAGCATAGTACGGCAGAAAACAGTTGGTAAGTATCTGTGAGAGCTGATAAGAGTGATACTTGAGAAAGGGTAAGGAATTAATAACTGACTTCTGTAGCAATGTGGATAGCTTCTTTCCACAAAGGTGTACTATCTATAATGATTTACACATTAGTTAAATGTGTGAATTATGCAGCCCTATGTGCTTTGAGGGTAGCTGAGTAGCTTGTGGTTACTAGAATTACAGTTACTGCAAATGAAAGTAATGCAGTTGCTATATTAATTCTTATTGAGTTTGATCACATGCTTAAGCTGGATTGGAAAATCGTACTGTTGTGTGTATATGAAGGAGAAAAAAGCCGTAATGGTTTGAGCAATGGTGCTGATAGGTGGGTAAGAGAAGGTTTCTTAAGTGTGTGTTTTCATAAACTGCGCAAGATGGGTTGAGTATTTTCAAACTGTGCAAAGGAAAGTGGGAAAAATATGTGTAAGTCTGCATAGTTTATAAAATGTGCTGTCTTTTACTATACCCTGAATATTGCAATAATGAAATATTGACACAGATGTGTGCAATTCTCCATTTCTGAAGTCACCTATTTCTGAATTTTATTACTTGCAGATACTCTTTGCTGTGTTATAAATGAGTTATGCTGAACAATGCTTTAGGTGAAGTCCTCGAAAGAAGACTCATTTATGTTCATATGATTTTCTTAGACTATGTTAACAGGAACTGGACTACAAATTTCTTTACTCTGCTGTCTCATCTTGATGATCTCAGTGCTATTGCTTATGTGAAAGAAAGTTAAGCTGATTCCAATTTTGTATTTAAAAGAAGAACCTTTTAAGGAATATCTCTTACTTTTTTACTATCTTTATAGTAGTAGTGGCTTTGGTCATTGTGTGTTCACTGATACTTCTTGGAAGTAGGTGCATTCTGACACAGTTTCAAAAATTTTGGATGCATATTGGCAGTTGAATATATAATTATTCTAGCTTTTCAGAAATTAACATTTTCTTTTTCCGAAAATATTTGAAGTTAGTTTTTTTAAGTCACAGAGGTTATTTAGACAAAGTTTTTATTTGAATATTCCTCAAAATTCTCCATTTTAAATTTTCTTTCTCTCCTAAGGCTCTTGTTGATGTGGGAGAATTAGTTGTCCTGTAAGGCATACAGAAATGAGAAAAAATGAAGTCCCTGCTCTAAAATTTCCTGTCTGTTTTGCACATTCAAGTGTTACACAGCTTTCCCTGTGTCTCATGCTGACAGCACCTAGTTTTCCTCATGGATCACAGATAGTTTAAATGTAATTTCTGCTTCTCTGTAGATAGTCTGTGATTAACAGTAATGGTGGTTTTGTTTTAAATCTTAATTGCCTTAACAAGATAAACCTCATGTTAAAATTTCTGCTTTACAAATTGTTAATATTTCAGAAATTCTGTCAGAACATTATGTTGTTTGGTCAATTTATTAATGATTTTGTTTTGCTGCAGTTTGAAAGATGGCTATTTATATGTTGTTAGCCTTGAAATGACTGGAATTTATCCTAATCAAGCTTTATATTGACCTGGTTAGCAGCAAAGTAATTTGATTTTAGTTTCACTGCACTTTAGCTTCCATGGTTTTGTTCCTTTCCTCCAATTATCTTACGTATTTGATATTAATAAGCCAAGTTTGCATTACTGCAACCAGTTAAAATTTCAACTCTATTCGTATTGCAGAATACCAACTGTGGACAAGCATCCCAGCATTGTTAGGATGATTTTAAAAGAAGTTACGTCTAAAAAGAGTTGCCAGAACTAGAATCCCAAACTCTTCAGTTTTTTTAAATGTTAATGAGAAAAATGTTACAAAATGGTACATCTATCTTAACTGCCTGAAAACAGTTGTTTGTTGTTGCCTCTCAGGTCTGCAAAGAGAGCTGTTCAGCTGCTTCTTGATCTGTGCCATTAATTCAGGGTCAAATTATCAAAAAATAGTCACAATAAGTAAAATCTAGAACATTTTACTTGTCAGATCTTCTCCTTCAGTTTATCATTAAGTCTGCAAGCTAAGTCTGGAATTGAATCAGACCTTAAATATGTTGCATGATATGTGATATGTATTACATTCCCTTTGGTTGTGAGTAATATATACTCTTAATATTCGAGTAGGGGGGATGTGCATGTTGAATATTTTATGGTAAGAAAAAGCTGGAGTTTCTTTTTCATCTGTTTTATGTTGTACACATTTTTGTGTACATCTTTGCACCTCTATTTTTGAGCCATCATCATGCCAGCACGCATTTATTGCTGCACCAAATATGTGTGTGCGTGTTACTCAAATAAAAATCACGGCTATTTTGATATGCAGTGTGTGCATTTTTAGCCTGAACTTATGTAAAGTAATTTTTGGAAAGGGCCTTTAAACATAGTATGCATATGGGTTGAAAAATCTGTAAGGTTAGATACAGGAGTTTTGGCTTAGGCGACAGGTTCTAGTCCTAAAAAAATACTGTATCAGAATGAATTTACTTACCTATTGTTCTGCTTTTATATAGGCAGTAGTGGACGATTATAAACTATCAAATATCTATGTGTTCTGATATTAAGTCTGCCTCCACTTAACTATTTAATTGAATGTAATATGGTGTAAAAAAATCCAGTCAAATTAAAAGGAACACTTTATGTTAAGATTTGTAATCAACACAGTATGTAATATCAAAAGCTTGATTTATTTAGAATAATTCAGACTGGAAAAGATCCTTAATATTTACTATGTAGTTTTTATTTTTTTTCTATTGCCTACATTCATTGTAAGATTCACAGTGGTGAATATAATGCATCCAACTATAACTGTATCCTGAATTTTATTACTGTATCTTTTATACTGATACTAAAGCCTTACACATAATTGCCCTTTTTTAAAAAATAGTTTCTGTCATACAAAGTTTACTAGAGTATTGTTTCAGTCTTAAAAGGTCTGTCTTTCTAAATTGTTTTTTCAAACTGATTTTAACAGTCCTCTTAAGTTATGCTGCATTTGTCAAATGTATTTTCTGCTCTGTGTGACCTCCAGGTTATCTGCATGTGTTTATTAGCAACAATTCTTTAACCTGGTTTAGAAGTGTGATGTGCTCAACTTTCACTGCACTCCATTTGTGTACATTTGACTGCCATGCAGATCAGGAGCACTAACATTCTAAGTCTATATTCCATGTTGTTTTGAAAATATATATATAGAGAGAAAAGCTCAGACTAATTAAGTACTGCACTGAAAATATTTATGTAAGATACTCTGAAATTTCCTTAAAGAATTTTATCAGCAATAATTTTAAAACAAGTTAGCAAATTTACAACAGTTTGAAAGGAAGCTGCTTGAAGCAATGAATATTACTTTTTGAAGAACTTCCAGCCTACCTTGAGGTTGAATGCAGTATCAGTATAACCTTGATTGTAATACCACAATTCGTATTTCCATTTTGTATTCTGTAGCACTGTTGGCAGGATGTGAGATATGAAAAGGTGAATTGACCTTAGTTTAGCAAGATTTATCCAGTATCAATTAAAAGCCAGACCCCATGGATAAAACAATTTAATGCTTTTTGTTGTCAAACCATTTCACTTCAGTCATTTCATTTTTAATGTGGAACTATAACAAGCTTTATTGCAAATTTCTCTACACAGAACTGATAATTTTCTCCTTATGATTTTGGATCTCTTTTGGAGAACATGAATTCAAGAGTATTGGTATTTGTATAATAAAGAGATGCATTTTCAGGATAAAATCAAAGGAAACTAGAAAAATGCAAATGTAGTACAAGTTACTTTTTCTGTTTAAAAAAAATCAAATCCAGAGTGCTTGTGGAGTAACTTTGATTTTTCAACCCCTGATGCAGTAGGAAAATGTTTTAATTACCTTCTTGATTTCGAATGCAAAATCTCTGTAATCATCATAATAAAGGCATTGTTGCTGCTTTACATAAAAGTTGAAAACTCAGAATGTCTTATGTGTCCACTGATTTTTTTCTTTCTTACAGCTCTGCCAATATCTGCCGTGCTGAAATGTTTTAATTTTTGAATTTTCTTCCTTTTTATCTTTGTTTTCTCTGTTGCTGCTTTTTCTGTGACACAAGCCTTTCATTATAGTCACTCTTCTTTTTTCCTTCCCCACTTCTTTCTTTTCCTTTTTAAAGCCATGAGAAGCCGATCCATTGGTGAATGTGCTCTGCCATCGGCCTATATACGCAGTGCTAAAAGTGCTCCTGTTCTGATCCATACTTCCAAACCCTTCTTGCCTGATATTGTTCTCACTCCCCTTTCTGATGAGCTTTCAGGTAGTGCCACCTCTGCTAATTTCTGCACCCCCTTTATCACTTTTTTAAACCTTCTGCTTTCAAATTCTGCTAAACCATTAAATTTTTCAAAGTAAAAATACTTTGGGGATGGTGGGAGAGGGGAAGAGATAAAGAATTAATATTTTGAGTTTTGTAAGATACCATACTATTTTACAATTCATTCTGGAACTGTTAGAAGTTAGTGCTGTGCCAATGTTTACTATCATAAAAGAGAAAATTTGAGAAATCTCTTAGCTTTTCGAATTTATTGGTAAGCAGCAATATAGTATCTGTCTACCAGAGCGTACAACAAATCTAAAATTTTTTTTTTTGATGAGTGAGGGAGGGAAAGGAAGAACTTAATTTTACTTTAATTTGCCATTTACATGTTTCTGTGTAAATTTTTTAATTCAGTGTCATAGACGTTGTGTGAACAACCATGATGATACACTTAAGCTCCCATGAAGGAAGAATATGGTATCATATAATATGCTTTAGAGTATGACAGTTTTTCATTACTATATAAAACCATAAAAAAACTCTGTAGTGTGGAATTCTCAAGTGTGATGTTTTGGTGTTATTTTCCAAATGATCCATTTTTTAGGATTGTGGTTTTCCTCAACATTCTCTTTGGTCCAGCAGTGTGGTTGGCTACAAGTTGGACAGTAGCTTACTTTGGATACTTTTCTTTGAACAAATAGATTCAACATTTAGAATTAGCACACACTTTAAAAATGCATGTTTTCAGATAATGTAATTTCTTCAGATATTACATAGGTATAAATTAGTAATGTGTTAAGGCTGACACTCACGTTACGCGTTTGTATCAATGAGTGGAAAAAAAAAATGAAAGCACAATGGGAGGACTATACGTAGTCAAAATGGCGTACAAATATAAGGACTTCATGACAGTAATGTTTTTATGAAAGATTGTTTTTTCTTTTCTGTCTCTCCTGCCTGCCTTTGTTACCTGAGAAGTACCAAGAACTGTAGCTTCATAATTGTATTTAGTCATGTGCCATGTGTCACAAAATTCTGCTTGTGAAACAGAAACTTGCTGCCTTAGTATTCAGTCTGAAAACATTAATGGAGAATCAGGAAAGTTCAAAGAACCCACTTTAGAGAGACCAGACTTTCACAATGAACAATTACAAAGTATTTGAATGCAGTTCTTGACATCACAAACAAAATTTAATAAAATACAAATTATATGTAGTAAATTAATAAAAGTATGAGTGCAAAGAGTATCTCTTCTGAGATACGAGTGATTATAACTTAAAAGATAGAGATTTTTATAGGAATGATACATGAACAACCTATTAGAAAATGGATCCTGCCTGGCCCATAGCATTGTTGGAAACAGTCAATGCTTAATGAAGACCTGAAGAACACCCACACAAGGGTTATGAGCTTTCACAGTGAACTATTATTTCATCACATAATCGCTGATACTTAATTATCCTCTCTTAAACAAGGCAAAAGTGTTTTTGTAGTCAGCTTTATCATCCATGTTTCTGAAAAGTCCTGGCTTGCATATTACTTCTAACGTGTCCCAGACCTGATGGCTCTCTTGCTATTATCTTTTATGTTGATACTTGTCCAATACAAAAACTGCATGACCAATGTAATTATAATAGTACAGTGATGTTGCAGACCTTTGCACTTCTAACACAGCAGAAGTCCTAAGCCCTTCCTGGTTTTGGTGTCTTCTCAAACAGATGGGTGTTGTACCAGCTTCATGATGTGCCCAAGAATCTTGAACATTGCCAGAAAATTAAAAAGCTCTAGTGAAGAAAAGCAAGCTGTTAGAGTGTTGATGGGGAAGTAGCAGAGAAAGGGAAACACTGTCCACTGGATCAGAGTGCACTTTGCTCTTTTAATTTTCTGCATTTTTAATTGTGCTCTCTTTTTCTTCCTTTTTTTTTTAAACATGAAGCTTTATCATTTTCCTTGTCTTTTCTTCTTACATTAAGTGTATTATTTTCTGAAAGCCTTCTGTTTCCAGATGTACAGCATTTGGGAAGTAATCAAATTGTTTCTATCATAAGTGTGTTCTAGGTAATGAATGATGTTTAGCTAGTGACAGCCCTTCATCTTATTACAGGATTATATGAATATCCCTGTCATCCAAAATGACTTTACGATCCAACACAACTTGAAGGAGAGGGCATTTCAAATTATTCCAGAATAATAGGCTGCCTAATATTAAGTTTTTGGAAGTCATATTCAGCTTCTTTTTAGCTGTAAAACTCATCATTGAAAGGTGGACCCACTGAACACTGGTGAGTCTGGACAGGTAGTCTAACAGAAAGCGTTCATGACCAAATTTTTACGTTATGTACTGTATATTAATTTTCAGAAGTAAGGCAGAAAACCTGACTATAGTTTGTGAGACATAATGTTTCTCATTGAAGATCAATCAGTAGGTTGATAAAATATCAGTTCAATAAAAAAAAGTTCAATATTGACATCCATTCTTCTAGCATCATAGAGGATGCTTTTCCTAAGATTGTAATTCCTTCATCTAGTTTCTGTTACGCTGTATTTCCATGTGCAGAATATTTGCAACTTTTGAAATAGTATCCAGAAAGTGGAAGTGATTTATGCTTTAAGGTGTTTAGTTAGTAAAGTGATTTGTTATAGTATATTTGTTGCAAATCTGCAATATTTCTAAAAAGAACTTTCGTTTAGCTTGTCAGAATCATAGGAAATCCAGTCTTTACACATTTACAAGATAACTCATAAAATAACCATTCATTCTGGAACTGTTGGGGATTTTCAGGTACAAGACCTGAAATAAAGTGTCAATGAGATGTAGGCAAGATTCCTAGAAGCAGTAGGCAAACTAATTAATTGCAGGTGGGAGGTTTTTCCTTATCCAGTGGGGCTAAAGGAGTCAAATATTAACATGAAAGGGAGATCTGTATTATGTGTTTACAACCTTGCTCCCAAATCATTAAGTAATCATGAAGATGAAATATAAAGAAATCATAATTGTAATGTTAGTATGGCTGTAATTCTTTAATCTCAGAAACTCACAGAATGCCTATGTTCTTTTAAAAAAAAACCCCAAGAAACTATTGAAAACTCAGAAGTAAAACATGTTATTTTTTCTCCACTTCCCAAACTGACTTTGCATGATGAAATAGAAACCTGTCCCAGCATTATACAAGGATCTTCTATTAGCACTCAATCTATCTTGTCAGAATGTGTCTCTCCACGAGTTTGTGTTTTAGCATATTTATCTCACACTTGATGCTGAAAAGCTGCCTTCTCTTTCTTCCTTCTAGCAGCAAAAGGAGAAGCAAGGTTGATTTAGGAAAGTTGTGATGAGCTTGGCCAGATGTATCAATTTAAATCTTTTCCTTACTGTACCCTATGAGGAACTGGGGCCGTTTTTCTCCTAAGGGTGTGCAGGGTCAGATACACGGGGTCAGCCTGCTGGCAGTGTACAAACTCCTTGGGAGTTTATGGTGTCCCAGTCTGACTGTATACCTGTGTGCAAGGGTGAGCCCTGGTTGCAAAAGGAGCAGTTCATTTGGGTTTTTAAATATTGTCTGTGTTTTCGGTGCTGGTATTGCAATAACATTTTTCATTTCCTTAGTTTCTTCCTGTTCTACAAAAAAGAAATCTTCATTGGCACAAGCACATGTATGTTTGAAGATGTGTACTTGTATGTGCTTGTCATGAATATGTGAGCACCTAAAATTAATTCTGGATCAACATTGAAATAAATTCAGCTAGATTTATTTCAATGTGTGGAGCTGCTTTCTGTTCATTGTGCGTTCTCTGTCCAATTATTTTTAACATCCTAGAAGGTCATGATCACTGCATGCATGCACAGCGTGGGATTTCTAGGCTGCTGCTTTAGATAAGGTTGAGTTTATAATAGATACAACAAATGCATACTGAGGGCTCAAGATGAGATCACTGTATCATAGTTACATGTATTAATCTCATATATATCATCATGCATACTTTGGATATCACAGGATTCAGTGGTCCTTTCTTTGCAGCTGTAAGAAATAGCTTGAGACTATGTTAGCATAGCCTCTGTTAATCTCTGCCTAAATCAATAGGGAGTTTGAAATAACAGTTCCAGCTAGAGAGAGACACCATTCGTTTCAGAGGGTGTTAATTCGTGTAGTTAGTAATAAGTTGAACAAGAACAATGGTGGGAAATTTGTTGTTTATTAAAGCTGAAAAGAAAAGGAATAATAAATTGTGTTGTATTAGGTGATTTTTCAGTTCATGTTTATTTTCTGAGATAGCTTGGATGTCATTCTCTGTTTCCAATATAGATCTCTCAATTTCATGTCTAATAGCTTCTTTACCGTTGGGTAAACTTTGCATGAGGTCAAACTTTTACTTTCAAATTTTAACTTCTTTGGAAAATTGAGCATGGAAATAGCACTTTTCATCTTCTTGGAGCACATATGTTTAGTTAAGTACAGACATATCTCATTCCTCTGGTTTATATGTTTTGTTCAGAAAGAGAATATGAGAAAATGCAGCTCCATCTCTAACCTTCTCAGAAAAGTGGAAGCAGTTCAAAACAGGTTTTAAGGGGTCTTCGGATTATCAGTATTCAATATTACTGAAATAGAGAGAGATCAATGTAGTAATAATTTGAAATACTTAGTAATATTTTTATATACTATTTAGTAATAATAGAAATATTTTAAAATGTGATTACGCTGTAACACATCAAAGTTAGGGGAGGGAAAGGGGCTTAAATTTTGTTCTGATATGAAGTAATTTCACCACTGCAGTCATGAATTTAAACCCTCTAGATAGAACAACAAGGTAAGTCTGTTTATTGTGGCAAATAACTCTTGCTGCTGTTCATTTAAGCTATTTACTATTATTCCTGAATTTGAAAGCATCTCTACAACTTTTTAAGTAGTGGGTAGTAAAAAATTTGTCTGGGGAATAAAGGATTCTATCAGAAAGAAACCAACAGAAAATTGAGTAAACTGGTTTCACCTTGCTGCTTAAGTGCTTATCTCATAAAAGGACTACAAGGGGTAGCAGTTAGTTGACTTGTCTGTAAGGGATATTTAGTCTTGCCTACACTGGTGATTTGATAGTATATAGTATTCCTATAACATAGTAGGAAATCTGAAGAGATGCATGAAGGTTCTTTATTTTTGTGGATGATGGGAAATGAGCTGAAGGTACTTCTGTACAATTTGTAGGGGATACATGTTGGAACTGCAGCTTTCATTACAGTTAACTGTGGTTTGTTCTGACACTAACATATTAAGAGTCTCAACAGAGACAAGGAGTCACTAATTTAAATGGTAATAACAAATTCTGGTCTTTTCATAAACAAAAGTGGCTTTACTCTAATGTTAACTGTTGTGAGGCTGCAGGATGTTTTTTGGTATCAGAGTATTTAATTCTATAATTCTCAAAAATGTTACATTTGCCTGAGTAAAACTGGAAGAAGAGGGGGAGGTGAGTCTTCATTAAGTATTTAGTTTCATGTTTTGAAGATGAGAGACAAAACATCCTTCTAAGGGAAAAGGGTATATCTTTAAATTGTCCATTATGTATAGTCGACTTTTCTGTATAGGACCAGCTATTCCTTGTAATTTAAAAGCTATAGTCTTTAGGTATACACTATATTACATATCCCAAAATATTTATGATGATATGATAGTATTCATTCTGATATCTCAGTAATTTATATATATACACATATATATCTTTTATATCACGGTTTGTGAGTTCAATAGACAGCCCTAATTTTCCAAAAAACATCCTTATTCTCTTTGGAGTTGCCCATTTTTCTGAAGATGTAAATTCCACCAAGGGAGTACTACTGTTAAGCTAATTTGTATTCCAGTAACCCTTTCCTGAACAAGCTAGCTGGAATAATATTGGTTGGATTATTGAACTTATTGGCACAGCTCTAGCTTTAACTGTATTTCCAAACGTTCCATGACCTCACTGTTTGTTCTCATGCATGTTAACATTTAAAACTGTGTTCTGATGGTCTAACTCATTTATATTACATTCTGTACTGGATATTATGTGCGTGTGTTTTTAACACTCTAGTATTGGAAAAAGTGGTTTTGTTGTACCTAAGAAAACAAGGCTCTGGATTTTTCTGGCTTTTAAAGTCACATAATTAGGATGTAGTGGTAAATATATATTGTCTCCATTTGTAAATTTTTGTGCATGTTACATATACTTTTTTCCTACAGACATTGATGATGCACAAATTCTTCCACGTCCGCCTCGAGTCAGACATTTTTCTCAGAGTGAGGATGCTCCAAGTGAAGTTTTTGGTGCATTAAATGAAGAACAGCCACTGCCACGAAGCAGCAGCACCTCTGACATCCTGGAACCATTCGCAGTTGAACGAGCGAAAGGTGCAGTTCCTGTCATTGACAGTTCATCCCATCATGCTCCAAGCTTACAGAGTTCCACTGAGACCTCTTCAATGCATAGATCCACTGAAAGCCATATCACTGATACAAATAGCAGAGAGTCCTCCTTGGAAGTTGGGGATAGTATTTATGACCATCTTTGTCATTTAATAGGGCCGGTAGAATTTGCAAACACTGCCTTTGAACAAAGCCAATATGTTGACCTTGAAGGTGAAGATGATCTCCTTTCCTCTCTGAGAGAATATCTTATTAAAGAAAAAGAAGAACTTTGCGGTAACGTTGAGATAGATAAATGTGAGGCTTCTGCTCATGAAGTTGATACATCAGTAAGTAGGAACGATAGATCACCACTGGATGGATTAGAAAATAGAGATCAGACTGGTCAATGCACAACTAGCATCCCTGTTACAGAAAGAGCCAGTAACACAGAGCTGCACCTAGAACAAAACCCAAGTGGCTTTATAAGTAATATTGCACCTACTCAAGTAGACTTTTTTACAAGAAATCAAGCACTCAATAAAGCCAGACAGCTAGATATTGATAAACAATATGAAAGCGTGTTTGATCATGGGTCAAGTAGTCCTAGCAGCAAAGAAGGGAAGAGATATCTGTACAGGCAAGCAGCCACTGAAGATAATGTAGATGTAGTTGTGGAAGCAGCAGTAGCTGAAAAGCATAAAAGTAGCCAGTTTAATGAAAAAGTGACCAACTCGCGTATTGTCCATGCAAAGAAAATTCTTCCTAAAGCACAAGTTGATCCTCAAATGCCTCACATCACAGGCACAAGCAAACTGGCACCAACTAAAAGAAGTATATCTGAAACCGTAACTCATAGGGCCAAAATAATGAAAATAACAACTAAAAAAAGAAACAGTGTTCATGTTACTTTTAGGCCATCTACAGAATCGGTTCAGTTTTACAATCCTCTTGAGAACAAAGAGGCTGCTTGGAAATCAAGACTTCGTAAACTTGGTGGCTTCAGTAGTAGCGGTAGTGGTAGCAGCAACAACAGTACCAGTGCAAGCACTAGCTCATCAGCTGCCACAGAGCTGGTTAGACCTGGAATATATAGACATCTAGACGCAATCAATGCTGCTTCGGCTGGCAGCAAGCAAGTTAAGGAACCTACAGAAACTCAAGCAGCTGTGTTGCAGAAAGAAGGTCTTGCAGTTAGTCAGTTCCAATATCGTAGTGCCTTTAGAGCATCAGGTCAGGAGTCGGCACAACAGCAGGGCTCCCTGGGTGGTGTTTATAAAACTGTTGTACATGCTCTTTCGAAGCCGAAGGCAAATGTTTCCCCACAGAGGCAGAACAGAATGCCAGCAGAGGCTCCACTGAGGGATCTGTACAGTCATGTAATGGGCTATTTTGGAAGGAAAGCTGCAGGTGAGCACTAACAGTGTGCAGAGCGCAAAAGGAGAAAGGCAGCACCAGTTTGGCTTAATGCAACTGAAGCAAGCTCTGATAAGCAATCAAAAGGCTTTGGGATGATCACTGCTTTCCCTGTTTGGTTATGCATGCGCCTATAGCCAGCTGATTTTTCTCCCAGCATAAGTTACGTTTACATACTTTAAATTACTAATTTTTCTTTTCAAGATATTTAGTTGAACCTCTTTGCTGCTGAAGATCATCAGGTTAGGGAAGAGGAAGAGACAATAAATGACCTAATAAAGGATTAAGCCTTGAGACTTCTGAATTTTCATCCACCATGCAGAGCCTTCAAATTAAGCCTACTGAATGATTGGCATTGCATATTTTATCAGAATGTGTTATTCCACTCTGAGCGTAGTTTTTTTGTCAGAAGGACCTGGCTCCCAACCAACTAGGTTGAACTAATTGTATTTCTGGTTCATTTAGTGTGTTTTCTTCTTCCTCCTCATCCTCTTCCTCCTTTTCCTCCTCCAAAACAAAAACAAAAACAAAAACAAAAAAAGCCCCTCAAAATTATGTTTGGAGGTCATTTTAGATAGTTTTAAAAAAATAGTCTGAAATAGCAATCTGCTATTACTGGAATGATTTCATTACCACAGTTCTCTGAGTCTAATCATAAGGTTTTATTTGAGTCTTTTTCAAAACATGTAATAGGCCTTCCTATATTCATTCATCAAAATGGCTGCAGTTACTTCTTGGCAACATCTTCCATTGCTTTCTTTTTTTCTTGGAATCATGGATGTTCATGAAGGTCTTGTGATAGTCTTTCTCCTGCTAACTATGAGACCTCTGTGGACTGATCAAAAAAGAAGGCTGCGACTCTAATGTACGTTGTCTTAGTTCACATAACCTTAACTGAACAATACATTAACTTTCAGCAGTAATGCAGGTTTTCTTTTTTCCCATTGTTATGCTGGCATGATTAACAGAGGATTCTGCAATGCATCCTGCACCGAGATGTTAATGCCACCTGAGGGCAGTCTCTGTATGCACAGCACCTCAGAGCGGTACTGTCATGGGTCTCACAAAAATGATGTGCTGCTCTTCAGAAACTAGACTTTTAAAAAAGAGATATCTAAGAAGCACCAATTTTAGAAGTACCTGTTATTTAAAATCCAACATTTAACAAAGCCTCGTTGTTAGAATAAACTACACTGTGGTCTCATGAGAGATGACACTGAGGGAAAAATTTGTATAAAGAGAACATGAACTGGAATAACTTGAAGACTTTAAGCCAAATATCATAAAGTCAGGTGTAGCAGCCACAGCTAAATATGAACAGTATAGTTATATCAAAAATATAACACTAATAAAGGAGTGAACTTCATTAATTGTTCATAACCATTGATCATCTAGAGTTAGAACTTTCATTCCATTTACTAGCATGTAATTTTATTATGTAACATTTTCTTTGCACTATTTTTACTAACTGTATACAGTGCCACGTTGCTATTTGTCATTAGTATATATTACAACCTAGTTTACTTTTTCCACTACATTGCTTTTCATCAGGAATGCAATGAAGAAGGAGCCTGAAGGAATCACATAACTTTTTTAGAATTTGTTACTTACTTGTGATATGGAGGAAGAACATATGCTTTATCCTTAAAGCAAGCATTAACAACTTTGAGTAGTGCCTACCTATAAGCTTCCTGCTCTTAAAGGTGGAATTGGAAATCAACTAACCCCTGCTTAGTGGGAAGAAGCCATACTAATTCTGAAAGTAGAATCCGCTTTAAAAGAGGGACATTCTTAAAATGCATGTTTGGCAATTTTGATTTTTTAATTTCTGTTAATCAGCAGATTTTTTCATTTGTTACTTTTTTTTTGAAAATGTCTTGATGCGTTCTTTACTATAAATGGTTGTTCATTTGCTTTTAGCTAATAGAGAGGACATGAGTCAAAAGCTGCACCCTATTGATAGTGATATTGGCAGCAGCAATACAAATGTTCCTGACCTCATGGATGAATTTATAGCTGAGAGGCTCCGCAGTGGTAATGCACTGGTAAGCCTTTAAACTTGCTACATTTCCATACTTAAGTCTCCATATATGTGTGAGCTTGTCAATGACATGATAAATCAGTTCACTAAAAAGTATTTCTCTGGCTTTTATGAATCAGAATTAAGAATATTGCTTAATTATTCTTTGCCTTTGACATAGATTCATGTAATTTTTTACCATGTGTGTTTTCATATCTATTAAATCTTCATCATGGAAGCAATGCACAAGTTACTGTCCGATGAATAGTCTCATTGAATTAAACAGCCTTGATTGCACCTGCAAAGATACCTGTACGTAGACACTTTCAGAATACTAGTTTAAATGTAAATTTGCAGTCCTCAGCATGGTATGTAATTGAGTAACATGCTGTAGGACAGTACTGTTCTCTACAGGTATAGTCAATGCAACAGACTACAAAACTGCTCAAATATATATATTTTTCCTTTCTTTTTCAATTTCACTTCCAAGTGTTGAATAATTTCCTGTAAATAGTGCTCTGCTAATTGAACCAACTTCTCATATGCTTTCTTCCTACACTTTTCGAGAAGGGCCATGTTGTTTGAAATGGCATTCCTAATAAGAAATTTTAATCAATTTTAAGTCAAGAATTTTTGGTTACTGTTGAATGCTTACAGGAGGAGACAACTGATTTGAGGACATAAGTGCTTATTAAGTAGTAACAAAAGGGAAAACACTAAAAAAAATGTTTCAAATTAAGAACAGAATGGGTAACAATTTAAAGATAGTGTTTCAGAATTGTTTAGTTCTTTTTTCTTAAAAGTTTTTAAGGTCATTTTAAGACATGGTCCTGTAAGACATACTCCTATAGAAAATTGTCAGTAAGGAGTTGGTGATAATAAGGGGCAGAAGAAGATGCTTCAAAGTTATTAAAAAAAATTGTTTATTTATCATCACCTTTTATATATGGCAAGAGAGGATCTATGGAGTTTGTCCATATGTATACTTTTTTTTCTCTTTTGTATTGAACTCATGTTTATGAAACTTGACTGTTGGCACAAAGTATTCTTTTTAGTAAGTTTCGAGTTACACGACAAAATGCTAACTTGTAGTCTATGAAAAAGGTTAACTTAGTCTGAAAATTAATGAAACAGAAATCATCACAGCTGGCTCCAGAAGAGAGAAAGGGAGGGATTAGTCTTTGTTTTGAGAATTGATACTTTCCTCAGGTAGCAGAAAAGAGCTGAGATAAGTTTGAGTAAATACTCTGAAACTACCTCTCATTTTTTTAATTAGTGCACAACATTAGATATACCTTCTTAAAACAGTACCAACTTACTAAGATTAGTTTTAGGTTGCTATATCTATTGAATGCTAGAACTGCATCATGAAAAGCTTATTAGTCTGAGTTAACCTCTAATTAATAGTAGAGTATTAAAAGAATGCAGAACTGAGTGGGCCTAGTGTAAAAGGAAGATATCTTTAGTCTCATAATGCATACAAATTTCAAGCCATTTCATAAAATGGCTTTTCTACTTTGATATCTCTTCACTTTCAAGCAAACAGTCCTATCTGTGGAAAAATGTGCCTTAAAGAAAGACTTCAAGTAGACCATCACCTTACTAGTACATGAGCAAATCTGCATGCCTAACTTATGCTATATGTGGTCTTTTGTGTTCCAAACCAGTACCAAAGTTGTGTTTTAATCATAGGAAGATTAATGCATGAATTAGTACCTTAAGTTGCTCCTTCTATAAATTAAGTTTTTGATTATAGCCTGGTGGCCTATAGGCCAGAAAAGACATTATATCTGAAACCAAGGTTAACAAGTTTTCTTTAGTTACTGAGATGTAATATACTTTTTAACTATTTTTCTCTCTCATGTCTTACCTACCATGTGGCCCATACTAGTCTGAATCCTAGCCTTTTACAATATGTGTCCAAAAATCCCCTGTGCAGATAAAATTTGTATTTATGAAATTCTGTGACTGCATGGATTCTTCATTTGGGGGTTTGGAAAGTCTTTGTATTTAGTATGATGGCAATTTCTGGTTTAGGTACTGAAGAACTGTTTATTGCATTCTGACTTCAGCAAATGTGGGATTGCTTTTTCCATTTTATGTAAATAAGCCATCCAAGATTGCAAGATAATTTATGTATCTTCGATGTTTAGAATGTGACAAGAAGAGGAAGCAGTCCTGGTAGCCTGGAAGTTCCTAAAGACCTACCTGATATATTGAACAAGCAGAACCAAATGCGTCCTGTAGACGACCCAGGCGTTCCTTCCGAGTGGACGTCACCTGCCAGCGCGGGCAGCAGTGACCTCATCAGCTCAGACAGCCACTCTGACTCCTTCAGCGCCTTCCAGTATGAGAGCCGCAAATTCGAAAGCAAGTATATTTTTCCAAAAGTAATAGCATTTTTGATTAATGTATTGCAAATTTCCTTTATTTTGTTTGTTGTCTTATTTTTTTCCCCGGATAAAGTTGTATGTCAGCAGTTTTCTGTAGAGAGAGATTATTTTGATTTTCCATTGAAATCACTAGCAAGTTAATGGAGCAAGAAGAGTTCTTATGAGAGGCTATTGTTTTTTTAGTATACTGAAAAAAAGAGCACTGGAATACTACTATGCAAAGAGCAGAACATAACTGAACAGAAGTTAGAAAGCAATATTGTCTCCTCTGTGGAGTGTATCCATCTGTTTTGCACAAAATATAAAAATTAAAGCTTATCTATTTTGGAAATTATTTTAATTCTTTTGAAAATACTTAGGTGAAACTTAAAGAAGGGCTTCTTATATTTTTACAGTGGTCTTTGTGTAGCTATAGATTAATCAAAATATTAAGTGTAATGTCATAGTAAAATTAGTATGCTTTGTTAAAATTAGTGTGCTTTATTTAATAACATAATGCTTTTCATTAATTTTATTTATCCATTCCCACTCTTGTTTAACAGAAGGGGTCATTATGGTTGCTAGGAATTATGACATCATGTATTATGTAAGATAAAAATAATGTTTAAATAGTAGAATTTTTGGAAGAAATTACAATTTTTATATATGTCTCAATTATGCAAATAAGTCATGGTAATTAAACCTACATTTCAGCCTGACTTTTTTTCATTAGTGTTGAAAATGACATTTGTTAAAGTATCATTTACTGTAATATTTTTAATTTGAAGTTAGTGCTCTTACAACAAGCTTGAATATTTCTTCCAGCTTGTAAATTTTACAAATAAATTCCTTAATGTATGATTCCATTATTTTTGCTTTATTCAGATGTAGGTGCACTTACAGCAACTAAGCAGAATACAGACATGCAACAGGAACATCTTCTGCAGACGTCAAGTCATGGGTTTATGACAGGAAAGAGAATATTCATAATAGTCAATACTTTCTGCTGTTGCATTTTATTTAAATTTTGCAACAGTGTGCTAGTAGCATAGAAGATGCACATACGAGGTTTCTGTTTGGTTTGGAGGTTCTGGGCCTCTGGGTATTTTTCGTATTAGTGGTATTTTTATGTTGTAAGTTAATACAATGCTTTCCTCATACAGATTTCAGCTTTGGCACTGAGGCAGGGACACCAGCTTCTACTGACATTGATGCAATTTCAGGACAGCAACAGAGTGCTGAGGAACAAGAAGTGGCCAGTCTAACTACACTCCACATAGATTCAGAAACGAGTAGTCTGAATCAGCAACCATTGTCTGCTGAAGCTGCAACTATTACTGGTAAAGTAGATTAAAAAAAAAAAGTATTTATTTCAGAAATTTTTCACCCATCCTGAAGAATGCAACTTCCAGCTTCTGCCAAGACTATATTCTATTTAAGATGATTCTTTTATTTCAATTATTTTTTATCACTATTGAACAGTAATATGTGAAATAACGTAAGTGGAAAACCTTAGTCTGACTTAGTTACCCATGGTCCTAAATGTATTTTAAACCCTTCATGAGAAATTCTATACAATTACCAAGGAGAAGCTCTTACCACATAATGTATGCTAGAACTCTTACAAGTGTCCTTCTATTACTGGTAGTTAAATAATTAATTTTCAGGAAATGTTTTTGCTTTGGAAGGTTTTCACAGTGCTCATTCAAACCAGCATATCACACTGAAGTATCTTGGGATTTTTTTATATGCATCCATTTTAATATATTTTTATATTGTGTGTTGTGTAACTGAGAGCTTGTATTACGCAAAATGTTAGTTATATGTAACATCACTTTCCATTTGTATAACTGAAAAGTGATGCAGTTAACCAAAATTGAATGGGCTTCTGTCTGAAAGAGAGAATGCTTCTCTATGAGGATGATCTGAAAGAATGATCTCTTGCCAGGTTTTGTACATGAGAAGTAAAGATGTCCATAGTCATTTTCATACTCTGTGTACCATACCTGTTATACACTACCGTTCCTGTTACAACCCTAGTTGTAACAAGTAACAAGTTGCAACAAGTATCTATATTTCTGTGAAATCTTATACCTACATATTGTGTCTTGTTCTCTGTTAGAAATCAATCTCTGCATTTTCAGAAATATGGAAAGACATCTTTACTTCCTCTGCCATAATTTTCACTTTTTAAAAGTGCCCTTCCGCACCATGGTATTAGCTTTCATGGACATTGTTGTTCAGCTTGTTCAACAGTGTTCAGCTTGACTTGTGTTCTCTTCATTTTTCTCTTTGCTGTGTGCTTGTTGAAAGTCCTTGCTGTATATCTGTTCTTTTTCCGTTTGTTTGTATGCTTTTATATGTTAATAACTTCATTACTGTTTGGTATTTTTGTCCAAGTTTGCACTATAATTGAATTGATAAGATTGCAATTAGTGACTGAGTTGTCCATTGAGAGATTCTGTGGTTATCTCTTCTTGCTTGGACCACTGTTTTAGAGAGGCAGCTCTTGTGTGTCACATGCATTTGGCTGGGTTTCCTGAGGAAGCAATGCTTGTGCAACTGTATTGCCTGTCTCTGACTGTTCCACACCCCAACAATATTGGAGCCTATTGTCTAATTTTTGCTAAATTGACATATAAAAAACCAGAAGGATGTTATTTTCTTTGATGTTTTATGAAAGATAGGCGGCTATCTAGTGGAAGTTGCATGTATGCAGACTGTCATGATGGAAGCTGCAATGTGAATTTCACTATATTAGATGCTGGCAAATCAATGCAGAAACTCGACCTCAAAACTCACTCATAATAAACAAGTTTTCAGTGGTTCTGCTGATCAGAAAACTCCTCTTTCTAAATGTGAAGTGTTTTGGAAGGAAAATTTCTTTTTGTTACATGGGCATTAATTCGTATTCTAAGTTAGTGATGAAGTTGACTGTTGACTGCTGTTTACTAGTCCTAGAACAAGTTGTACTCATGGGAGTCTTAGTCAAAGTCAGATCCACATATGCTGGAGTACCTTTTAATGACAGACTCCTGTAGTTCTGCAAATTTTCTACGATTGTTTCTGTTCATTCTCTTCCATCATATGAAGATCTCTTTCCCTCCTTCCTCTGCTCTCTGCCTTCCCTGGCTGCTCTTTCCATCTCATTCACTTTCTTTCCCTCTCTATCCCACTCTCCCTCACTTTCTCTCCTATCACTCTTTCTTTCTCCTTTTTTTGAACTACTTCCATCTGTCCCCAACTAACGAGCAGAATGGAAATGAAGTAAGAAAATACTTCTTTGAGCATCTTTGAAGGGTGTTTTTTACATTATCTTTATAAGCATGTGGAAAACTAGTGGTCAGTAGCAAGAGAGGATTGTTACCTGTCGTGTGAAACAATAGTCTGTGTGTGAAGCAGTAGTGTCCCTCTCTCCTGAATAGAGATGTTGATATAAATTGATAGTAAAAGCTTCATTGTCTTAGTCATTTAAAGGCGATAGAGACCTTTGCGGTTTAACAATGTAATAAAGATTGTTTACTGCAATTTCTGTTCTGATAACACTGATAACATTTTCTGTCAAGTTCTTTAAACAATTTGTTCTCTTTGTAAGAAAGAACATTTCTCTCAAATGAGAAGTGTTCTTCAATTATTCTCAGAATGATTTGGGAAAATTACTTTAAAAGTAATTTTTTACTAAATTTTACTAAAATTATTTTAAAAGACTCACTTTTCAATTGCTGTCCCTAAAGTTCACTTTATCACTAGTACTGAACTTCACACATAATATTTTTGTGTCCTTGTTACATTTATCTAAGAATTTAAATTAATAGGAATTCTGCCATTTTAACATGTGCTGATGTGTAGAAAAGTCTGTGGTGAATATTTGTTCTTTTGGTCTGCCATGTGACTGTTCTGGATAAACTCAGCTATTTATAAGGATCTTTATACAAATTCAGTATGTGAAACATAAGATAGTGTAGAAGAAAAATACAAGTACCTAGTCCCTCTCTGCGGATCACTCAGTAGAGACCACATAATTGCCTAGAGAGGTTGCTCAGAGACAATCACAGAAAAATGCCTTTGTAGCACTGCCATTCAGACACTTGTGATTTCTGTTTTAGAGGAAATAACACTCCTCTAACTATACAGAACTTTCCCATCATATGGATTTTCTCAGCTTAATCAGTAGATAAACATCAAAGATTATCAGTTACTGGTTTGAGCTTTTATTTACAAATTAACTTGCATGCATCTATAATCCTGGAAAAGCATTTGTTCCAGGAAAATTTTTGCGTAAATATTTTGCTGGAGAGAAATATGTATGAGGGAATGTGATGAGAAATTTGGCTGGTTCAAAACACTGAAAGTGCTGCAAAACTTTAGGCAGTTAGAATTATTTGGACCTAAAATAGAGGTCTGCTAGTCCACTTACGTGTCTGATTTTGATGTTCATCTTTCAGCTTTTCTGCATGTACTTTGTTTTCTTTCAGAACACCATTCACAGGGAAATCTGCTTACTGTCTTATGTCTTTTCTTGGCCCAATTTGATACATAAAAGCAGCTCAGTTTTCTGTTAATGCTGTATTTAGACAACATTTCAATAGCTCAAGAAAATAGAAAAGGCTTTTAAGGTAACTGTTAAAAATTGCATTTGCAGGCTCTGAAAGTGCTTCTCCAATCCAATCTGCTCTTGGATCCCGATCACAGACACCCTCTCCTGCCACTCTTCATGCAGATCATATTGAGCAGAAGGATCTGCAGCTGGATGAGAAGCTCCACCACTCTGTTTTACAGACGCCAGATGACCTAGGCAATATCTGGAACAGAAAATACAAACCTTTTCTTTCTTTCTTTCTTTCTTTCTTTCTTTCTTTCTTTCTTTCTTTCTTTCCAATGCAATATAGTGAAGTAGCTAGTATCACATGAATTGTAAACAATCCTGTACAAGGCTGTTTCATCTGCACTTCAAAAAATATTAAATTACAGTGCTTTCTTTTAAAAGCAAACAAAAACCTTTCTCATTTTAACCTGCATTTCATTGGAATTTTTAGCAGTGGATTAATAGTCCACATATTTATATTTGTTCTTTTAGTTGCTTAGAATTGTGGCAACTTAATCCAGCATGTGGTCCTGCCATGGACTGTTTTATCATTGATGTACATGTAATAAGACATAATTTCAATAATCTTATGATTTCTCCTTGCAAGTTTGATTTGTTTCCTTTTCATATTTAAACAAATTTCTAATTACATCAACTATCTTAGCTATCGAATTCTAAGATACATTCTCTTTGTAAATATGATGTGCACATTTCTTCCACATTTGGTCTCATGGAAGCAAAAGAGTGTCTGATATGTATTTCAGACCCTATTTCTTTAAGTAGCCTACTGATAGACAGAAATATTGTCATTTTGCTTTGTACTTTAAAATCTACAGCCTAGAAATCAATAGTGTCTCTGCCTCAGTGGCCCAGAATTTCAAAAGAAGAGGCTATGTGATTATGCTGAATTCAGATTTAATTTTGATTTGGTATGCCTGTGGGAGCTACAAGATTTTCAGAAGATCCCAGCAAATTATCCATCTGAGGGGGTGGAAAGAAGATTCTGAATGCATGCTGCTTTAAAACTGGCTCATTATCTAGTTTTTTGTGGCTGTTTAGGTAGTTAAACGTGACCTGAGTAGACTTGAGACATCATAATCCGTTGAAGGTTTCTATATATGGAAAATCTAGATTAATCGTCTCCCACCTAAGAAAGAGTGTTTATTTGTATAGCACTGATGTGTGGAAAGAGCTAGGTGAATGTTAGGACTGTGGTGCTAAGTTACTGAATGTTGCCTCTCCACTCATACAAACTTACTGTTTAAAGGACAGTAGCTAGAGACGAGTTTACTCACACTTTTCTCTTTGACTTGCAATAACATGCTTTCCTAGTAGATTCTAAGAAAAATAGTCTTTATGTTTTATTAGGAAAAATGTAAAGTTGAAAGATAATTTTAGTTGAAAGCGGGCAAATGGAGTTCTGGAGATGCATTGACTTCAAAGAATGTAAGAAAAGACTTACAAAAGGAGTGGCCTTACTGGGTCCATCAGATCTGTATTAGAACTCCAGTAGTGACCTTAAATGTTATTTAATGAAAGACTATAAGAAACAGGACAATTCTTCCTCTGCAGAGTTTTTACTAGACAAAGCTTAACATATAAAGTGTTGAGGTGGCTGAATGGGTAAAAAATAGCTTATTCTGAAAGCCTGATCTTTTAGTTTTAAGAAGACTATGTATTTAATAGTTGTATCAGAACTTTTCCTTTTCTGGAGAGGTAGATCTTACTATACCTTTTTTCTTCTGTTACAGAAACTAGTGAATTCCCCTCAGAATGTTGTAGTGTGATGGCTGGGGGAACGCTTACAGGATGGCACGCAGATGTTGCTACTGTCATGTGGAGGAGGATGCTAGGAATTCTGGGAGATGTCAACAGCATCATGGATCCAGAGATTCATGCCCAGGTTTTTGATTATCTGTGTGAACTGTGGCAGAATCTGGCCAAGGTAAAAGAACTGAACCTTTTCTCCAACCTGACCTGTTTGGGCAGGATTTTTGAAAAGAAAAAAACACCACCTTACATATTTCCCTTAAATAATTCTCTTTTTGTTTTGTTTTTAATAATCGCAGATAAGAGACAATCTTGGTATTTCAACAGATAATCTGACTTCACCGTCTCCCCCAGTTTTAATTCCACCACTGAGAATTCTAACCCCATGGCTCTTCAAGGTAAATTTGAGCACTAAACTGTGAAACAAATAAGAGTTAACCTGAATGTAGAAGAATGTTTAATGTAATTTTTTAAAATTTATGAATAATAAATATTGTTCTAAAACTATAGGCAACAATGCTGACTGATAAATACAAACAAGGAAAGCTACATGCTTATAAGCTTATTTGTAAGACAATGAAACGAAGACAAGATGTTTCTCCAAACAGGGATTTTTTAACTCATTTCTACAATATAATGCATTGTGGACTTCTTCATGTTGATCAAGTAAGTTAATTATGAAATTCGAGATAATATAAATGTTATGACTGAAAATAAAATTCTCTTCTCAGAAATAGTCAATGTATTTTCATCTGAGTGATTTAACTTTGTTTTTGAAATTAGTGATGTGACTGATACTTTTTCTAAAAGGAAAACTTTGATATAAATGATCCTCATGTTCTTGGTTATATTCAGAAATGCTTTTTTTGTAGTCCATTTCAAGCAACTATTAGGGCAGAACAGGTATTTTCTCATTTTTTATTGATTGTATGTTACAGATTGAAGTATGCAAGAAAGAGAAGGAAGCAGATCTCTCTAAAGTCTACCGTTCTTCTTACTTGCTCCCTGATGCAACAGTTTAGCTAGTAAATTGTGCTCACTACATTGGAGGACTTTGTTTCTACAGCAAGTATAGGAACCAGCAAATTGAGATGTACTGAGTGTATCTAATCAGTGGGAGTAGACCTTTTTCATAGGTTTTGATATTAAGAAGTCTGAAAATATTGTATGGCTTAAATACTTTTTAAAGGTTTGCATCAGAAGTGTAGAAAGGTTGGGTTTGTGAACTTTTTTGAGGAATGATGATAGGCATGGGGAGATCAAAGGTTCAAACAACCCAGTTTTCTTTACTGGGAAGAATAGATTATTCCACAGATGACTATCCATAGGACATCTCCAGCTTCTGTCCTCTAACAACCATTAATGCTGCTTCTCTTGCTGGATTGAAGATCTTCCTATGACATACTGCCATTTAGTTGGATATTGCTAGTGGTGGAGAATTATTCAAAGGAGAAAAGGGGGGGGTGCCTATCTGTAAATTTGGGATGTTTTTTTAACAATTAAAGCATTTTATACTTTTTCAAGTACGTTTGGAAAAATTGCATCATGTACAATAATTTTTAAAAGGGCCTCACTAAGTCTACAAGAACATGATATGCTGTGCTGATTAGTATCATTTCTGGTATCTAATTAACCACTTTATTATCTTTCTTTAAATTTTAGTTCCATATCGGTATATGTAAGAGGCTAATACCTTTTTTAAAGTTATAGTCAGGCAATAGCTCTTTATCTTACTATATCTCTTCTGTACCTATCCAAATGAATGGTTAATCAGTTACAGAACTCTTAAAAGCTGACTGTAAATTAATATATGAACTATTGTCCAAGCTTAAGTTGATCTTAAAGTATACCACGGTTTACTTACGTTAATATGAGTATACTTAAGGAATTCATCTTTTTGTGCTACTCTTCACTCACTAATGAGTGTCTTACTGGCCACAATGAGTTTTCTTTCTCACGTTTTTAGTTTCTACCTCTGATAAATACCTGCCTTTTTTCATTCATTTTTCGTCTTGATTCGTGTTGATACTCTTCCTTTTTTTCCTTTTCTTTCTGCGAGGATATTGTCAATACAATCATCAAGCACTGCTCTCCTCAGTTCTTTTCACTTGGTTTGCCTGGTGCTACCATGCTTATTATGGATTTCATTGTAGCAGCAGGAAGAGTGGCTGCTTCTTCTTTCCTCAATGTAAGTATTCATCAGTTAATTCTCATTTATGGGTGAGGAAGAATTTGAGAGAACACTGAGCAGTATATTTTTCCTTGACTAGGGTGTTAAATTGATCCCAGAATTCAATGTAATAGTTATCAAATACAGATAATGTTAGTGATTTATTCTAGAACACTACACATGCGTCTCCAGAAAATATGCAAAAATTACTGTTGAAGCAGAGAATCTTTTATTTTGGAGTTACAAAAATTGTGACTGCCATTTTTCTGTGCTTGAAGATGATTTAAAGTAAATGTCCATTTTGACTGTGATTTCATTAAAAAAATGTACTTATTCCTCCATACCTGCTATGCAATGACTTTTAAAATCAGGCTTGAGAACTCAAGTCTGCTAGTGTTTGCACTATTTGGAGTTTTTTTCATGTTTCTGGTTTTGTTACTCAGGGAAGTTTAGCCTTATGTAGTAATATTGATGTGATTACCTAGGTTCTGTTGACCTTGCATATTGTACTCTCTCGAATCCCCCATAGTCTCCTCCAGCTGTCTGTGAATTTTGACTGTTTCTCCCATCAATCCCCCTCTAACCAGTTATGAAAACCAGCCTCCCTCAAGGTACTGTCTGAAGCCTCTGTCAGCTTCTTGCACTGTAGGCTTTCCTGTCCAGCAATGCCTCATGTCACATTTAGTAGTTTTCCACAACCTGGTCAATTAGCTGAACCTAAGACCTGAGCCTAGGTAGCAGCTCAGTCATTTGTCTGTAGTCCTAACAATTCCTCTGCCTCCTTTTGACCATCTTGGAAAATGAGAGCAGGGATGTGCATGAGTAGTAATCCAAGGGACTGTGGTCTCTGTTTACTCGGCTCTGCAGGAGCTCAGAATTTGCAGGAGAAAGAAAATAGCTGTGTACAGTTTCAGCCATTGTTCTCTCTTAAGGCAGTTAGAAATGTCAGCTTCCTGATTGCAGTAAGAATATATATTTCTCCCCACCTTTTTTTTTTCTAGGCACCAAGAGTTGAAGCACAGGTTCTTTTAGGATCTCTAGTCTGTTTTCCCAATTTATATCGTGAACTACCAGCTCTTCACCCAAATATTCCTGACATTGCCGTGTCTCAGTTTACAGATGTTAAGGTAGGAATTTTAAGAATATATGGGTAGTATTCTGTTACCAAATACATGTTTAATATCATGCTTTTCCAGAAAATATTAAGATTTTAAGATCCTAAAATTTTTCAAAAGTAATTTCAAATAGATTATAAGACTCAAGATCCCATAAAATCTTGTCAAACTTTGTACCTCTAAACATACTTTATAATTGCTATTAACTTAATAATAAAGTGTTTTCTTATGTTTGTAGAAGGAAATGATACATTATCTCACCCTTTCAAGCCTCCTCTCACTAGGGCTATTTGCAGGTATCACATTTAATTAGCTGAGACAAGAAGACTGAGAGGCTTAAGATTATTTATTTAATTTATTAAGAGTTCGCAACTGGTAAAATCTGCCTGTGTTCCTGGGGCTTTAGAAAATTTCTGTACAGTAGTGCTTTTAGCCAAAAGGCAAATATTAATGGAGTCATTACCTTGTCTGTCATAACACAGAGTTAGGTAGTGTGACAGTATACTGAAACTGCACAGAGCTCAGTTTGTGTGTCTAAGAAAGGCTCCCCTTAAGTTATCCAAACTGTTTCAATTTAGGGAGAAATAATGACTTGAGAGCTGCTTTACCTTGCTTCCCTTTGGAGACTGATTTTGAATCCCTTCTTCTAATTTCCATTGTAGAATGGCTGTTTACTTGAATTTTATTAAGGGCAGCTTACAGCTTTAGGGGACATTTCACTGTAGTTGAGTCAAAGGTCTTCTTGACAGCATTCTTAAGGCACTGTAGGCACTTATTCTGCAACTAATTGAAAATACCTTTTAAATCAATTAATTTTTAAAAAAATATTTGTTTAAACCTCAAAGTAAAAGATTCTTTCTGTCATACCCTTCAGCACTATTCGCAGAAGCTAGCTTCAGGGTGTCCTTTTCTGTTTCTTTTTTTACCCTTGATATTTTATGGAAATGTTTTGACAAGAATTGGGTAAGTGGCTCATCAGCAGAAATTAGGACAGTAACTTGTAGGATATTCTTGGGGTAGCACAGTAATGAATATCTGGGACGGGCTAGGTGTTTGGAGTAGCGGTAGGCAAACAATTCATCTGACCACAACCTAGAGACTTGGCTAAGCAATATGCGTGTGTGCACTATAATAGTATTCTGATGCTTCATGTGATTACGTTATGTGTAGATCAGTGAGTGTTTCCTCTTCATTTTAGGAACTCATAATTAAAACTGTGTTAAGTTCGGCAAGAGAGGAGCCATCTGGTCCTGCACGGTAGGTCATACAAAAAGAGCTTCTACATTAATAGATTATTTTCTTTATTAGACTGTTTTGAGGTGAGTATATTAGAGAGCTTAAAGTAAAAGTTCATTGCATTTTATTAATGGTTTTCTTCACCACTATCAAAACTGTGGTCCATGATGTGAATTTGAAATCGTTTGCAACAGAGATATTAAAAGAACAGACTGGGCTAGCCTAGTCCAGTATTCTTTCTGTGGTAGTGGCTGATAGGAAAGGGTGTAAATAGGGGTAAGAGAATAAGCTTTCCCAGCTTACCCTGCTGTTCAGCTCAGGGATTTTCTGGACTAGAGAGGCATTTTTTACTTTGATTAGGACAAGATTATTTATGAGGGAGGGATAGTTATTTTTTATTAGATCACATGATTTAATTTGAAAAACAGAAACAATCCAGTGTACATGAGCCCTTCTTTATGGTATGGACAAGAAGCAGTAGAAACTGAGCTAAGCATTAAACTGGGAATGGTTGCTCTGATGCTTAAACCCAATCATCTTCATCAAATAAATGACTTCAGAGAGGATAGTTACCAGTTTTCTCCTCTGTTTCTTGATTTGCTTGGGATTTTGTTCCTCCGTACCCACCTTCAGAGGCATTCAATTACACAGTTCTGTGTATGGGATTGGAACAGGAATCTCTAATGCCTACCAAGGAAGAACGCATTTGTGTGCCTTATATATTTGGAAAGAATATATATGTCCAACTAATATATTGTCACTTAAAAATACTAGAACTACATACCTGAAAAACTACAAACCTGGAAAGATCAGCTTATCGAACCTTTAAACATTTTGTTGGAGAACCAAGAGCAGTTTTCATCAGCCCACTTACCTCTTGCTTCACTCGAGCTGATAATATTTCTCAACACAGGAAAAGGAGGGAATCTCCTGAGATCACATGGATTTGATTTTTTATGTTACAAAACTGATTTCTAAAAGGCATAACACTCTCCATTTTTCAGTTACTCTTTCAGTGACAATGTACAAAATAGGGTGGTTTTACACTATAATGTACAATTAAGTCTTGTATGTATTTTTGCTATGTGTAAGCACCTTCGTGATTCTATGTAGCCTTAAAATCCTTTTGCTACAGCACAGGCTTCATAGCTACTTCTGTTTCTATTCTAGCCTACAATTTTTCCTTCCCAGGTGTAATGCATTGCAGGTCACATGACCAGGTTTCTTCTTGTCGGTTTTGGATTGTGCTCCAATTTTATCCAGGATTTTGAATTCTGAAGTTGTTCCCAAAATATTTATGGACTGTGTTCCTGAAGAAAATGAGTAATGACTCAGAGATTACTTAAGCTAGCTCCTTAACATTTCTGAACAAATTTCATCCATCTGCTGATTTGAACACATATATCTAAATACTCTTTACCTTTGCACTTCTTTTCTATTTCCTGATTTTAAATGAAGAAACAACGAAAGTTGATGTGCTTAATCACGATATGCGTACTGTCTCTAGGGTTCATTTACCCCTCCTCTGTTCATTCTTGTTTATTGTCAATCTAAAACAATGTGAATGTCTATGAGAGAATAACATTTCCCTCTCATCTCTGTGTCTCAGAAGCTCAAAATATGAGCGATCTCTTGTGTTAGGAAGGGGAAAGCTCCCACCCCAATTTTTAGTTTGTCTTAAGAAAATATAAGAATTTCCCATGCATTAATTTCAGGTAATATTTTTAATCAAAACACACATAGAGATGCAGGAGTTCTTGATGTCTTTTTGATTTTTCAGTTGCTCAGATGGGTGCTTCCTCTGCCACTTCCTCTGCCCTTTCCTCTGCCTTCACCAGCGTACTTTAGATTTCTTGCTCATTTTTAAATAAGTTACAGCACTATAAAGGTTTTTGTGCAGTTGTTTTGGAAATATTAAAAGCGTATTTGTTGTTATATGTCTTCAGAAAGACATAGTCATAAAAATTACACAGTCTTGTAGGATGTTTCTCAACAACTTGTCCTCCAACATTGTTTTACAGATGTGTTGCTCTTTGCAGCCTTGGTATTTGGATCTGTGAGGAGCTAGTTCATGAATCACATCATCCTCAAATCAAGGAAGCATTGAATGTGATTTGTGTTTCTTTAAAGGTGAGAGAATTAAATTTTTACAATGTGTATTGCCTTTATGTGTAAAGATACTTTGCATTTTCAAAGTCATGATGACATTTTAGCGTCCTTACTTCGCAGTTTCATTTGCCATCCTTAAAAAAAGAGAGAACTCAGTTTAATGAGTAGATCTCTGAAATGTCAAAAGTTCTTTACCCTTCTTTAAGTTTGGAGGGAATGGTGTGCTGGGAGATGAGATAGTGGATCTTTATCTTAATATGTATCACTAGGCACTCTAACCTACCACGGTATTCTCACAACGTTCTGTGCATGTTCACTTCTGAGTTCGAGTCATTGCATTATGCAGTATTGCTTCTTAGCCATGGCTAGATATTTAGAGAGAAATGCAAAGTACTTTTATTGTATGCGTGAAAGCACTGGGGGATGTTTAATTTGCTGTGGCAGAGTCCTTTTCTGTGCTTATTCCAGGAGCTGCATCTTTTTGGCTTTTTTTCCCTTGATGAGTGTTCTTGTTTTCCTACTATTTTAAATCTTTTTGCATTTGTTCTTACTTTATAGAATAATTAGAATGTTAGTAAAAACATCTTGTTTTTAAGCAGTTTTCAAATTTGCATGTTTGTGAGCAATACTTTCAACTTCTAAAATGTTTTCCAGTTTATCTTCAGAACCTTTCTATGTGCTTTTTGTTTGCATCAAAATTCTATGAATAGTCTAGTTGTTCTGTATATACACATTGATTAAAAATTGGAGTGTACACCTGTTACATATGACTTCTGTCAGATGTTGGGGATTATTATTTTCTTTTAAGCAGTGGGAATCTGAAAAATATCTTAGCAGATCAGCTGCTCACATCCTGTGAAGCAGGATTTGAGTCTCTATGTAAGGTAGCTGCAGGGCTTTTAGTATTTGACTCTAAATTGCAATTTCCTGTTTTGCAAAATCACATTCATTCTTTGCAGCTCCACTAATACCCTCTTTCAGGGTTTTCCCCTTGGTTTTTAATAACACTTAACTTCTGCATTTTATCGAGTTCCTGTGCAAGTTTGGTATAAGGTAAATGATGTTTTTATCTTGCTGCTTCAATTTATCAATATTTGAACTATTTTTAATCCTGAAATTCATAGTGATTTATCTTCTTTTTCTCTGACGTATTTATTAAACCAATTATTTATATCTCATTCATATTAAACATAAATCACTTTTTGAATGAGAAAACAAAGATCTTTGTATTTCTACTTTGCTTTGCTTTGTGTGGCAAAACCATCCTGTGCATATTGTCTTTTTTTCCAGTTCTGAGCAATGGTATACATTCACAATTGAGTTTAATAATGGAATGAAAAGTTCATTAATGTGTCATGGGAGAAATAAATTAGCTCTAATTTGTTACCTAAGCAATCTCCTGGCTACCAAGTATGAGAGGTTTGAACTCCGAGAATGGATTATTTTCTTATTTTCAGAAGAAATGAATGGGTAGGGAGCTATAGGCCTAGTCCAACTTACTGATAAGTTCAATTGAGCAAATAATATTGAATAGAAATGCTAGCAGCAATTATATGCTTATTTTTGAAATAACAGAAGCGTATTCAGAACTGCATTTCAGCAGCTTGCTTTGGATATAGCTAGTGCTTCTCCCAGCTATGTGGCAATACCGCTCTCTCTGCATTAACCTCTGCTGAAGCTGGAGCACAAAGGATCCTAACCAGCCATCCAGACCTATGATCTTATTATGCTTCTCTCAAAAATGCTTAAACATCACAAAATTATGTTGTACAGACTGTTGAATGAGTGCTAAACATAGGTTATTTTCAAGTATAGACAAGGTTAAATTCCTGATTTAACATCCAGAAAGAATGGACCCTTGCAAAGATGGTAAGATTACCTTTCCGATAAAAACCCTAAGAGCTGGGAAACAGGCAAAGTGCCAGTTCATTGGCACCTTTTTTTTTCCCCATCAAGTAACTTTTGAAAAATTATGTCCACAATTTACACTACTAAATATAAAAGCAGTGAATTCTTATGCTTTATAACATATGGCATTTTCCAGAGACAAAAATGGCAGGTGGAATGTTTATGGCATCACACAGGTGTTTCCATGCCATTTCTGAAGGTTCTTGTAAAAGTCAGAACCAAATTAATGACTTGAAAGGGGTGAATTGTTTCATTATCTGGCACATACTCAGTGTGGCTAGTTGAGTTCAGGAAAATGTCCTTCCAGAACCCACAGCTCTCGTAACTGTCTGTTCTAAAGTGTCTGTGCGTTTGTCGTGGTTTAAGCCCACCTGGAAATTAAGTACCACACAGCCACTCACTCAATCTCCTTTCTTCCCACCCACTGCAATGGAATGGCAAGAAGTATCAAGGCCAAACTTTTATGTTGAGATAAGAACAGTTTAATAATCAAAACCAAAGTAAAACAGGGTAATAATGGTAAATTATAATAATAACGATAATAAAAAGAGAAAGGAAAAAAAAAACCCAAGTGATGCACAATACATTTGCTCACCACCCGCTGACCAATACTCCCTTCCTGACCCAGATAGACCCCCTTTCCAGGTAACTCCCCCCAGTTTATGTACTGGGCATGATGCTCTATGGTGTGGAATATCCCTTTGGTCAGTTTGGGTCACCCATCCCAGCTATGCTCCCACCCAGTTTCTTTTGCTCACCTTCTCACAGGCACAGCATGAGACAAGAAAAAAAAAAAATCCTTGACTTTGGATAAACACAGCCTAGCAAAAACCAAAACATCACTGTGTTATCAACACCATTTTCATTCCAAATCCAAACCACAGCACTACAACAGCTACTGAGAGGAAATTACCTCTACCCTAGTGACAGCATTCTTTTGAAATGTGATATATTGACCACGCTAGGACAGCTTTCTGAAGCAGATGAAGGGTTTGATCTATTTCAGCCAGCCCTCATATTCTTGATCAAAACTTCCTCCCTGATGACAAACAGCAGAACAGTTAATCCCCTGTTTAGTACTATAACGCTGCATTTTGGGCATGTGGCTCTTCACCTGCCTTGATTCTCAGCAAAGACCTCTGATTTCAGAGTTGGGTCCTTGGGGGGTTTTGCAGTGATTCATTAATATTAATAATCATTAAGGTAACAAACAATTAATTCTTTCTTTCTGGTTTCCTGATATTGTACTAACCAGTCTGAAGTTAGTTAGGAGACACCTCTTCCCTTTCTGGTGTGCAACTCACTGGATGTCTGTCCCATAACTTTGGTGTTTGCTGCTAACATTTGTTTATGAAAATAAAGTAGTTCCTTTTAAGTTTTGTAAAATTTAATTCTGTTCCTCTGGTAAATAGGTACTTAAGGAACTACATGTATAAAACTACCTGTGAAATTTGTGATCACCCTACCGCCTAATGTACTCTAACATGAAATCATTTAGTCATTGTTACTGTGCTGTGTTCTCTTTTCTAGTTTCCAAATAAAACAGTAGCCCAAGTTGCCTGCAGTATGCTGAACATGCTGATACATTATGTACATAGACTTCAACTGTATCAAGCTGATTCACCTTTAAGAATTATTCAAGTAAGTAATTTTTTTTAAAATTTGAAATTCTTGATTTTAAATGAAATACTACAATGTATTACCCTAAAATTAAACACCTGAATATTGAGAATTATGTTTTGCAAAACATTGAATTAGTATAAACAGTCTTACTTAACACTAGCGGTAGGGAATTGCAGCACACTTAAATTCCTGACTCCAGTATTGACATGTAATGTGTCTATATCATGCCTGTTTTTTCTCAGAGAAAAAATGTCATGAGAATGTTGCCAATAAGGTACAATTATTTTTTTTTTTAATGCTAGATACCTTCAAACATGTTTATTTAAGTTCAGGGAGAAAAATGATTGCTTAAAATATGAATCTGCAATTATATTTTGCATATCCATGAAAGAGTTTCAGTATAAAGCAAAAATAATATTTTGAATATGCTTCCCATAACAAGGAGGTAGACTATGGCCTCTGTGAGTCTGAACCACAGAGAAAAGGCAGAGGTCTCTCAGGTTCTTTTTATGTGAGAGCTTCTTAAGAGAAATAGCAAGCATTTTTGTGCTCCTCTGCTGTCATATTTTTGATCAAGTAGAGACAAGGTATATACAAATTCTAGTTTTTCTAAGAAATAATGTAGCTCAGATAGCATCATACAAAAACCAGTATCAGATTTCTTCCCACATCCTACAAGTGTGTTGAGTCATGTTCTCTTCATGCCTGAATATTTGGGGTAGCTGTGTAATTTCATTGTCCTTAAGACACCTACGTCAGCCAAACAGAACATATTCCTTCAATGTATTCTGCAAAACGCAATTAAAAGTGTTTTTATTAAAAAAAAAATTGTCAAGGAATACTGTAACTTGTCTCAAAATAATTGTAATAGAATTTAACCATGGATCTAGTATCATGTCGGATTTACCTGCTTAAAAATTATTTTAAACTTAAATATTTAGGTTATATTTTAAAAGAAATACGGTATATTTCCCCAGATTCTGATAGCAACTATTACACATCTGCTACCCAGTACAGAAGCTTCCTCTTATGAGCAGGACAAGAGGGTAAGTATCTTTCATTTCTAATACTTTCTGTCTCCTGAAGTGTCTCTTCTGAATTAGCTTTGCTCTGGGGCTCATTGGGTTGTTTAAATTTGGGCACTTTGGTGCAGTTTGTTGCTGACAGCTCTGTCATTCTGGGCTACCATTCCCACAAGGAGCTGGAGATCATCTGTTGTTCATTTTAGCCTTCAGAGCTCTGTTTCATCTCCTGTCTCTGTTTGCAAGAAGTCAGGGGTTATTGTAGACTACACTCCTATGCCAAGCTAGCCACCTTTTCACTTGAGGATGCTTTCCATAATTGACCAAGTTTCCCCATGAACTACTGTGGTTCATTGTACATCAAATATCATATAAAAAATTGTCTTGCTTATTTTGACAAATGTGGTCCTAATGGGTTTCTTAAAAATTGGTTAAAAATAAAAAGACTCAGTGCCCTTCATCATTAGGTTTATTATACTTTTGAGAGACAAATTTGTAGTGCATTATGTGAAATGGGTAAATTAGGTAAATGGATTTTTTTTAAAGACATCAATTTAGCTTGAGAAATATTTTAGAGAATCTTGTCGCTATTTATCTGAATCGTCTTCTCTTCCACAGCTGAGTTTTAAAAATCAAAAATAATTATTTGGTCAGCAAGTTATTAATAATTTGGTGTGGATGTGTGTCTTAATCTAATTCTGTTCTAGAGTCTTTCAAAACATCCCGAGAGGGAGTTGATTCTTACGCTGAGTACCCTACAATACAGAAAGTAGTTGGATTTCTTTTAGATGATACCTGATGCTGCGTAATGTTATTGATATGTTGTAAAGGACATTCTGTGTTATTTATAAAGCACTAAATACAGATTAAATAGTTCCATTTTGTGTAATCCTTGATTCACTTTACAGTGAAATTTATGTGCAGAATGGCGCATCAGCCTCATTTGGACCTGTGTTATCTGTCATTTTAAAAACAACACTCTACAAGTCAATTTTGAAAGCTCTGGGTATCCTCTTAAGTATAGTGTCTGCTCACAGTCTTACCCTGATGAGAAACTGTTGAATGGATGGCCTTTATTAAATACGTCAGTAGCCGAAGTTTTTACTGATGCCATAGGTTTTGAAGATAACAGTGGTTAACAAGTGGGACCTGCCATTACTGCAGAAGGTTGACTTTACTGAATTGAAAAAAGAAAGCAAAACACAGAAATAAAATAAAGTGATAAATATGAAGTAGCAGGTGCTGGCTTAATTGATTTGTAATGGAAAGTGTGTTTTCCAGTTGGTGGTTTCTTTACTTCTGTGCTTATTGGATTGGATAATGGCCTTGCCATTAAAGACTCTGCTGCAGCCTCTTCACACTACGGGACCAGAAAATGATAAGACTGAAAGATCTGTTCTTAACTGTATATATAAGGTACATGTTTCTTTACTCACTTATTAAGAATTTCTGTGTATGGAGGTAGTGTCAGTTTTCATGGAAATGAAGGCAAACGTTTTCTGTAAGCTGACCTCCATTCTACTCCTGAAACATGGAGTGCTGTCTCAGTTCTTGCGTGTTTCACTGTAATAGCTTGACCTTTGGTATATTTGGAATAGTAGTTTTTGTTTTACATTTTGGATGGTTAACCAAGCCTTCTTTTAGTATGTCATATGGATTGCAGATGCTTGTATTGTAGAAGACTAACTATACATTTAATACAAAAGGATGTAGCTTTTATGTATCAAGCAATTTCATTTAGCAATAAGCAAAGCAAAAAGCACTAAGTTACAATTACTGTCTTTAGGAACACAGGAGAAAGATAAGGGTTTCTATCTTTTTTGCAAGGGAAGGGGATTAAAACCTCTAGCAGCTTAGACCTAGCATATGTAATTAAAGAAGATAGGAGATCTAAAAATAAAGGTAGCTTAATGGTTTTTTTTGTAAGTTTTGTTTCTTTATTGTTAAATTCCATTTTGGTGTAGACTCTGTTTTAATAATTTTCTTTGCAGACCAGAGTTTCTTTCTGTAAACATTAGGCATCTAAAATTTTCCAACATTTTTTTCATGCCTACTTTCTAACAAATCAATTTTTAAAATGTAAATAAAAATAAACTTCATTTTTTATAAAACTATCAAGTATAAATTTCAGTAGTTAATGTAATGAAATTCTGGTTTTGTTCTAGGTTCTGCATGGATGTGTCTATGGGTCTCAATGTTTTAGCAACCCTAAATATTTTCCTCTAAGCCTTTCTGATCTGGCATGTATGGATTATGATCCTTTTATGCATTTAGAAAGCTTAAAGGAACCAGAACCACTGCATTCTCCAGACTCGGAGAGGTCTTCTAAGCTTCAGCCAGTCACTGAAGGTTTGTCTAATCACCTAAATACATTTTCTTTCAAAAAGATTTTATCTAGGTTTTCAGTATTGAAGTGTTGGTCTAAAGCACAGGTTTTCGGCTATATGTAGACGCTAGGTAAGAACCATTAGTATGGAATGAGCAAACGTAATTTTGAGCAATTACCATTTGATTAACTGAAATAAGTATGTTCTGAACAACACCAAGATCAATATGATACGGATTCTTCCATGCTCTGTGTATTACCAGAAGTGTTAAGTACTGTAACATGGATAAATGTTGCTTTTCATTTTACTTTCAGTAAATTAATTTGATTTTTTCTTAATTTTGCTCCTTTTTCTAGGAGTATTTTGGATTTTTGTTCCTGTTTGACATTGCAATGTTGAATGCTTTCTGTGAATTTTTTTTAGCCTATCATAATTTGTTGTTGATCTCTTTTTACACTGCTTAAAACCGCAGATTTGTCTAAAAAGAGAGAAATTTTCTCTCATCTGGCTAGAACCTTAGGAGACCTGGGAATTAACATTTTCTTCACAACTCAAAAATAAAAATCAAGAATCCAAGCTACAGAGGACTGTCATGTATTATGCAGTGTATCTAGTAAATATCAAATGGCGACATAGGAAAGAAAATTGAAAAAGATGAGATTAAGATACAAGCAACTCTGTGTAGTGCTATTCTGCCTCTGTATTAAGTGTTCCATTTAGGCTTTTTTAAGGGTATTAAGAACCAGATAAATGCAGCAGTTCTTTGTAGCAGCTGTGTGCTAACAGCAGGTGATTTTGTGGTCTGTAGTGACTACGTGCTGTTTTTTATGTAGAGAAAATGGCTAATCATTGTGCCCTTGTCTAAGGCATGCTTCATCATCCTCAAGTACTTTTTTGGCCAGAGAATTCTAAACATAGAGCTGTCCCCTAATAAGCTCAGTATTGGATTGAACAAGTCTGATCTGAGAACTACTGGCAGGAGGAGCTGTAATTATTAAATTTACTGAAGAATGAAGCAAGGTACTATAGTTGGCTTTTCGTCAAATGGCTGTGGCCCTATTAGTAAAAAGTAATCATCTGCGGGGTCAGAATGAAAGAGGCTTCGAAGGATTCATTCTGTCCTAATTACAGTCTCACCTATACATATTATGTAAAGCTAATATTTAAAGCATTTGCCAAAATTTACTTCCACTGCATGTTCTATTACAGTGTAGTGAATTGTAGTAGCTTTTTATGCCTGGCATCTTTTGTATTCCATAATAATCTGTAATTATGGGTTAGAAGCAAATCCTGTGTGGCTTTTTTAATCTGACAATCTGAAAAGACAACCCTGAATAGATTTCTCTTTAAATGAATACAGTTGCACAAAGCCTTGGCATCAATATCTTCATTTTGCATTTCCAACCATGATCTTTTCTTTTATGATTTCTTGTTAAATTTCTTAATGAAAGTAATTTCAGATGTTCCTTTTATCTCTCCAGATAAATTAAGTTTCAGGGCTCTGGAATTGTAAGTTAGACTGTGAAATTTAATTGGCAGACTACAGCATTATAATGCAACCCTGGTCCTGCAACCTTGGCACTTCTAGTCCCCATTGCCAGGCAGAGAATAAAATTGGCAGTGCTTAACCAATTGCACAGCATCTGTTCTCCCTGGCATTGTTGGAGGAGTGAGAGTAGTAAAACTAGTGGATAACAACCAGTCTGGGTCTCTATCAAGACAGAGGGTCAATTAGTACGAGCTAGCAGCAGAACAGTATGCCAATGGGTCAACATCTTTTAGTAGAGTAAAAGGGCTATCATAGTATCTTTTTTGAAGGAATGGGAATGAGCAGGGCAGAAGTTGTAGGGAAATCAGGGAAGTTCTACAAAGACAGGGTAGGAATTGCATGACTCTTTCCTTAGGTCACAAGCAAAGCTGATAGTACTGAAATGACAGAATTCTTAAGACAGGGTGCTTTAACAGATGTGATTGATATACCCTGTTACGCCTCCCATTGTTCAAGGTCAGATCCAGCACAAATTTTGTGGATACTTAGCCACAGCATAATGTGGTATGAGACCAGGAAGATACGGGACTTAGAGTGACACAGCTGTGTAGTGGGGACAGGATCTACTGGGAGGTTTGGGGCAAGCCATTCAATAAACAGCCGGGCAAAGATTCCCTAAATCCTCTGGGAACAGGTGTGTGTTGAGAAAGAAGATTATTATTGGCCTCTCTTTTTTGGTAGCTTTCAAAGTTCTGTCTCTCACACAGAAGCTCTTAACCTAGGATTATCTGTAAAATTGTCTTTGTTCTCCTTTCTGTAGCTGGTGAAGTGGTAGATTTTAGTATGAGATATACAAAGAATAATTTTGAAATTAGCTATTAAGCATATGAAACTGTTATATTTAAACCAGAATAGACTTTTAGCAGCTCTCAGTAACGACATCAGTAGGAAGCTTTTATTGCACCACTAGAACTTGCAGCCAGCAAGTCTGTGATGCTTTCATACATCTAAAGAATCACTGGGCTTGTCTGTGTGAAGGCTGATGGGACTGTTCCTCTAGCTATTGTCGGCAATAACATACTCTGGCTACAGTACAGGCATACAAGTGTTGTTGGTGGTGGTTTGACCCTGGCTGGGTGCCAGCTGCCCACCAGTGCTGCTCTGTCATTTGCCTCCTCATCTGGACAGGGGAGAGAAAATATAACGACAGGCTCCTGGGTTGAGATAAAGACAGGAAGAGATCATTCACCAATCACTGTCATGGGCGAAACAGATTTGACGTGGGGAAATTAATTGAATTTATTACCAAGCAAATCAGGATAGGATAATGAGAAATAAGCCCAAGTCTTCAAAACACCGTACCCCTACCCCTTTCTCCTTCCCGGGTTTAACTTCATTGTGAATCTCTACCTCCTCCTTGCCCCCCAGTGGTGCAGGCAGATGGAGAATGGGGGACTGCAGTCAGTTCACCTCACATTGTCTCTGCTGCTCCTTCCTCCACAGGGGAAGGACTCCTCATGCTCTTCCCCTGCTCCAGTGTGGGGGCCCTCACGCAGGATACTTCTACAACACGAGTTGATCCCACAGACTGCAGTTCTTCATGAACTGCTCCACTGTGGGTCCCCTTCCTGGGGCTGGGTCCTGTAGGCCCAGGCTGCTCCACCATGGAGCACTGGTACAGTGTGGGCTTTCCACAGGATCACAGCCTCCTTTGGGTAGCCACCTGCTCCAGCATGGGGTCCCCCAGGGGCTGCAGGTGGATATCTGTTCCACTGTGAACCCCCATGGGCTACAGGGGCACATCCTGTCTCACCATGGTCTGCACCACAGGCTGCAGGGAATCTCTGCTCTGGTGCCTGGAGCACCTCCTGGCCCTCCTTCTTTACTGACCTTGGTGTCTGCGGAGTTGTTTCTTTCACATATTCTCCCTCCTCTTCTCTGGCTGCAATTTCCTTCTGCCCAATATTTTTTTTTTTCCTTCTTAACTCCATTATTCCAGAGGCATTACTTCATCTCTGATCAGCTCGGCCTTGCTGAGCAGCAGGTCCAACTTGGAGCTGCCTGACATTGTCTTCATCAGACACAGGGGAAGCTTCTAGCAGCTTCTCAGAGAAGCCACCCCTGTAACCCCCACACTACCAAAACCTTGCCACACAAACCCACTGTTCTAATTACCTGCACCTAACTAGCCAGCTTAGATTTTCACAAGCCAACCTGGACTGCATAGTGCCACGATCTGCTAACTTACTTTTGAACTTTTCCATTTCATTTCAGGACCGTAAACATATATGAAGTAGAATTTTTTTGCAATTATAGACAAAAACATTTTGAAAGCTGTTCTTCATAGATCACAAATCTGTTAGAGATAGCTGTGATTGGAAGGTACTAGTAACATTACATAGATACAGTGGTCTGTCAGTTACTGATTTGATTGATTTTTCCCCCATTACTCGTATCTCTCCAAATATATTTTAAACTCTTTTGCGTAGATTGATCTTTTTGTTCTACTATTTTTCAATTTCTAATGAAAAAGTTTTCCCTGCCTGATGTTTAGTCTTAGCTTTTGTTTAAAAAGTAGAAATATAAAGTACTTTTCTTTTAAGGCTTTGCTGTTGGCCATTTTACTGAAAGGACACAAAATGCACACTTCAAAAAAATACATTATACATAGTGCATCCAGATTAACACCGTTCATATTTTGTGGGGAATATTCTAGAGATGGGTTCTCTGTAACTGCATGACCATATAGCTGACTGAAATTTAAAATTAGAAAGGAATGAGACTTGCTTAAACTAATGTCAAATACAGGAAACTAAGCTAAGAGGAGCACTCTTAGGCTCTTTCTAAATGTAATGAAGGAAAAAGAAGATTTTTTAGAGAGTGATTCATCCCATTTCTCCAATTTGAGATTAATCAGGCTGTAAAGGTCATCATTCTTTAGACAGCTAAAAGGATGAGGAGAGTTAAACTCCACTCTCAGTCATTACATTTTACTTTTACTACATAACCATAGTTGTTTAAAACTGTTCGGCCAAAGTTGAATTAAAAAGTTAACAACACATCTGAAGGAAATTGAGGAATCCTTCATTCACGCCACAGATACAAATTAGTAGTGATGGACCTTCAGCCGTTCCACAAAAGAGGTAATTTCAAGACTGAGAAAAGTAAATAGTATAACATGCTTCTAGTAAATTACCGAATGATCAGGTACACATATAAATTACATTGCCCAAGCCAGAGGCAGTACCATTGTAAAGAGAGCAGCGATGTCTTCTCTCAGGAAGACAGGTCAACAAAGCAGTGAGCTGGACTGCCTTAATGTGGAATGATATGACTTACAGAATTTGTGGTAAAGCTGTGATGGCTTGCATTATTACGTATTTTCATTTGCCCTCCAGAAACAAAGAGCATGGTTTAGATACTCATTTTAATGTTTTAATATATTGAATGTCCAGTTATTCTGGATTGAGGAGATGTGCTTTGAGAAATAAATTAAGTTGCAAAATTAATTTAAAATTTTCATAATTTCAAAATGCATTACTAGGCTTGGGATTTTTTTTTTTTTTTTTTTTTTTTTTTCCTGGGGAAACCACCACCAAAAATTTGATTTTTTTTGTGGAAAAAATGTTTAAATTTTGCTTTTTTTTTTTTTATTTCTGGGGAAACCATCACCAAAAATCTGATTTTCTTTGTGGCAAAAATGTTTCAATATTGCTTTATTTTATTTCAACATAACAGGTTGCATCTTACAGTTTACTTTTCAGGATACTTCTCTTGATACTTCTAATTTAAGTTTTCTGTGTTGTTTTTAGATCAACAACACTGTATTCTGAGAGAAGACTCAGACAAGTGTTTGCATTTCATAAAAGAAACAATGAGAAATTTATGATTTTAATTCAAGTGCAAAGTTTTCAGGGAAAGGCTGTATTAGGACTGAGAATGGATCTTTGAAATTTAAATTAATTGTTCCCCTCTTTGTATCACTGTGTCATCTTACTTTTCCGTAAGTCCCTTCGGCTCCTAAGGGAGTAAATTCACACACATAGGCACAAAACAACCATGGTCAAGTCTGAGATCTTGAGGGTTTGCCACACAACTGTAATAGTAATAACTTACATGCTAGAAGGTCCTTCTTATTTCTTCAGGTTTCTCAGCAGAACTTAACAAGGGGCATTTAACCTTTACAGAGTGGGACTTCAGGTATCTGGGAAGTTTCTGCTCCTGGGAACCCAAGAAAAGTATTACCTTATTTATCTGTGCAGTGGCAAGTGCTAAATACTTGGTATAAATATCCTGACAAAGATGGGCCACCCTCTGCATTGTCCAGGTGCTAGTCAATAAAGCGCTGCTAAACGATTCTTCAAGTACCCAGCTTACTTTCTCTTTGTTTTGTATAAAACCTGCTTCCAGCTCCTTCTTATATTTCAGCAGATGGCACTATAACTTAATTTCCTTGTATGCTGCCAGTATCTGGGCACTTAATTCAGCGTCAGTGAATGTTTTTGTATTTGTAACTTTTAAACCTCAAGAACGCTATAGGCGATAAAAATCTCTAATTTGATTATATTAGTTCTCAGGGCATTAATTTATTAAAATACTTAAATAGACATGAGTTTTGGAATTGTGTAAATATTATGTTGATTTTGCCAGCTATTAACTGGATGAAATGTTTCCCTTTTTGCAGTTCAGATGTAGTGCTTCCTACAGGAAGAGAGTAGCCAGAATCCCAAACATCTCTTACATGCTGTACCCAAACCTTTTGGGAAAATAAAAGGCAAATACATACCACCTGTTTATTTTTGCAGCTGCTGGATGGATGCATTCAGCCTTTATTTTTCCAGTTAAACCAATTAAGACATCTGAAACTGCAAAAAGAAATTTGTTTATTAAAATTAGGTTTTGCAGCTTATAAATATCCAACATAAAGGGGATAGATTCATTATGCCTTACTTATATGTCTAAGAGGTTACATGTTCTCAGTAAATACTGAATGAAAAAGTAACGTCATTCAGAACATTCTGGTTTGATGGATTTTTGGTGAGAAAGCAGATGGGAAGCATTTGCAGCAGTTTTCAATGTTTAATGTAATTTAAAATACATGATGTGATCCTGAGGAATAGTTTTTTTATCTTCCCTTTGTAAATCCCAAATTCAGGGCATCCATGCCCAGTTACAAGAGAGAGGATACAGAAAAAAAGTACTTTGCCATTTTGATCTTGTTCCCTCTTCTACCAGACTTATTCTGCAGTGTAATATTTTTGTGTATGGGTTCTTCAGTGGGTCCCCTGAACCAGTTGACGGTTCTCTGCCTGAGAGAGTCACTTTGTCCAGCTCATGTACTTCCTGTAGACTGGACTTGATAAAAATAATTCAATAACAATATAGTACTGGGTTAGCAGGATGTGATATAAACATTAGGAATATCTTTTGTGAATTTAGATGACATAACGTGCAAGTGAAAGGTATGCAGCAAAGAAGGAGGTGGCAAAAACCGTGTTGAAATACCAGTGCATCTCACAGGGTGAATTTCACGTAAGATGGGCACAATGAACTCTTCTTTCTCCCTCCCAAGGTTTTCTAGCCTGAAACTTCTTAAAATGCATGAGATTTCCTTTTTGAATATTGTGATAATGTTAGCTTGTGTTCAATATAGACAGCCTGGTCTTTGATTTTGTACTTTAAAATTATCCACTGCTATTCTCAAGCTAACCTACAGCTATATGCTCCCCAGGGAAATTAAGATGGATTAGACCTTTTGTGCATCTATCTTCCTTTGTATTTCTCAATGTAATGATGTGTATAAATATAAAAATACACTGCAATTGGAATGGACATCTTGCAACACAGTTGTGATCTCTACTTCAACAGCAGTTCAGGGTTTATTTTCACTAGATAAGAAATTGTGTATTTTAGAATAACAATGCTGATAACAAAGCTGTGGCAAAGGAAGTACGATCGGCTGTAAAATAATGAAGATGCTTTTTTAACTGTTTTAGGATTTTTCATGCTATTTATACACAAGACCAATGTACAAAATACCTACTTTCCATTACTGAATTGCATGTATCCTCAGCTTGCAGTGCTCGTTCTCTGTTTAAAACTCAGGAGGAGACCAAAAGAAATACATAAATCTCAGTGTTGTTTTCTGAACTCTTCGTTTAAAACCTGTACTCTTTCTCTTGCAGTGAAAACTCACATGCAGCAAGGATTAATTTCTGTTGCTGCTCGCACTGTGATAACACATCTAGTCAACCACTTAGGCCACTATCCTATGAGCGGAGGTCCTGCTATGCTGACCAGTCAAGTGTGTGAGAACAACGACAATCCGTACAGTGAAAGTCCTGAGCTTTCTCCTGAACTTTTTGAGAACCCAAATCTTCAATTCTTTGTATTAAACAATACTTCCCTGGTGTCTTGCATACAAATCCAAGCAGAAGACAACATGCCTGGGGGAGGACTGTCTGCTGGACTTGCATCTGCTAATTCAAATGTTAGAATTATAGTGCGTGATCTGTCTGGCAAATACTCGTGGGATTCGGCCATTTTGTACGGACCGTCATCTTTATGCGGATCTTCACAACAAACATCTTTTGCACTTTCATTATCTCAGCAAGATAAACCAGAAGATGCTCTTTCATCTTTTGAGCATGTGGAGGATGTATCAGCAAGAGATGGAATTACACTCCAAGTTAAAAGGAAATTTAGAGACACTGTGCCAACATGGGATACAATTAGGGATGAAGAAGATGCTCTTGATGAGCTGCTGCAGTATTTAGGTGTTACAAGCCCTGAATGCTTACAGAGAACTGGTGTTTCACTCAACATCCCTGCTCCTCAACCAGTCTGCATCTCAGAAAAGCAGGAGAACGATGTCATCAATGCAATTCTGAAACAGCACACAGAAGAGAGAGAGTTTGTTGAAAAGCATTTCAATGATGTAAATATGAGGGCTATGGAGCAGGACGAGCCAACCTCACAAAAGCCACAGTCAGCATTTTACTACTGTAGATTACTTCTTAGTATCTTGGGAATGAATTCATGGGATAAAAGGTAAAACAAGTCATATTTTAAGAACTTTTTTTAAGGAATTGTGCTGTTCTTACCTTGATCATAGAGTTTGTTAAGCCAAAAATATTCCAGGCCAGCTAACAAAAAAGAGGGGATGTGCAACTAAGGGCAAAATAGCAGCTTTCTTCTGCTTTTCAGCCTGTCATTTAGAGAGACAGAAAGAAGGAATCTGTTGCATTTATTGTGATTCATATTCTTTCCTTAGAAAGTATTTGAAGGCAAATTAAAGGAGTGATGTATTTTCTTTGCTTCCCATGTATGTTGCTGCAGAAATCGTTACCTTTCTATGTCAGCATAATACTCAGAAAGTGTCATATTCTCAGCTATTGTGTCGCTGGACAGTGTCCTGCTGCTTTGTCTGCTAAAAGCATGCTTGCATGCAGCCTCAAAGCATTGCATGTGTGTTAGCTAATGAGAAAGATGTGTCCCCTACTATTTATTTCAATATTGGCTGTGCTTGAGTATTGTTTGAATATTGTTTAGGACAACAGGAGAGAAGCTGTGTTCAATTACGGAAGTAATGTCTCTTTACGTTATTATTTTTGTGTGGGTGTAGCTAAGTGCATGTCTGCATATACATGTGGGTATATACAAATATTAGGATCCTAGAATTTATGGGTCTTTCTGAAATCTTTTGCCATTGCTGTCAAATTCCATATTAGAATCATTGATATATTTTCCTACTATGAAGGGAAATGGATATTCTGTAAAATAAAAATCATCTGTGTCACTGAGATATCACTAGAATCAGACAAAATGTTGGTGTTAGAGCCCTTCTTATTTGGGTCTTTAATTCCTCAAGGCAGTCTGGCTTCGAACGGGACTGCTCTTAATTCCACAGTATTTTGTGGGAAACATCTTAAGCACAGTTGAAAAGAAATGAAAACTGCCTTTCTTGCTCTAACATATTGGTTTCGTTTTTTCTTTAAATTGTTACAGCTGGCTGGGTGATCACTGACCTAAGTTCTGCTCTGCAGTGCAGGATAGCAAAAGTTCTGCGTTGAATGCACCAACTCCCTACAACAGTAGATTAATGGGAATGTCTTTTGTCACTAAGCATATATATTATGGTCTAGTAAAGTGTGAGGCTTATGTATGCATTCAAAGGGAGTTCTTCTTTAGAGAAGAAGTGGATCCCGGTCAGATCAAATAGGTTGACCAAAGAAAGTGGAAAGAAATAGAGGTTATACTCAGGGCTGTAATGAATATAGAAGATTTGCTGGAGTAAGAAAAATTGCTTGTGTATTTTTTAAAGATGTCTTAATTTTTAAATATTAAGAAAGGACTGTTGAAAAGGCAGAAGCATTTGTTGACTGTTCCTGAGTGGACCTGGGTATGTTCTTGTACTGTTCTGTATCCATCAGTGAAGAGGTGATAAAAGAGTTACAAATTTCTCTATTTAGAAGGAGCTTTCATCTCCTGAAGAAAAATGAGAAGTTACTTCGAGAACTCAGAAATTTGGACTCAAGACAATGGTAAATTCTTTTAATGACTGACTACTTACTTGTTTTAAGTGTGCTTTTACTCAAATGGCACTAATTGCATAGATATGAGAGTTGAGCTGACTTTTTAAATAGTTTTTTTAATTATTAATGTATTTTGCATTGTATTGTAGTTTTTTCTGTTGTATTGAAGTTGCATTGGTTTTATTTGTAGGGTCAAATTCTGCATGTAGAATACGATGAGATAAACAAATTTCAAAATAACTTATAATTATGAGCATTTGTATATGCATAACATTGAATTGTTTTAAAACTTTGATACATCAAAGTCTCCACATTTTAAGCTTTGGTTGATTGTTTAGCTTTTTCAAATGGTCCCAGTATTTGAAGACACGGACCTCTAGTTGGAATTGTAGCACAGAATTAAAAACTGACTGGTTTTTGTAGAAGTTGAAACAAAACCCAGTGGAGGTTTTAGAAGTGTGAGAAACCACCTCCACGTGTTCCAATGTCTAACAGCAACCTGTCAACAGAAGACGTTTAAATGATGATGATCTTTAAAAGATATGTAAAGATTCTTCATTCAGTTGCACAAGCTGCGTTTTCACAGTGTTCAGAAGGCACTGTCGTTAATGGGCAGTGCAGTGTGTACAATGCCCATGTCACAGTTTTTGCCCATGTCAAAAGCCCAGCTATTCCATTAGCAATTGGTACAGCCAGCGCCATCTTGCATCTTAGAAGTGGTGAAAGGGGTAAATGTTGCTCATGTATAGCAAAAGTTAAGGCTCTAGAGAAGAGGACACTAGAAAAGACAGAATGAGAATATGAAAATATAGGGGATATCCATAAAGAAGCCGCGTAGTTGTACTGTAATTCCACTATGCATTTTTTATGCTTTAAAAGCCATGCTCTGTGTGTATTGTTTGCATATTTTCATTTCATGTAGTTAAGGCACTGTCATGCAATGACCATTCTGTTTTACAGCCGAGAGACACACAAGATTGCAGTGTTTTATGTTGCTGAGGGACAGGAAGATAAACACTCCATTCTTACGAATACTGGGGGAAGTCAAGCCTATGAGGATTTTGTAGCTGGCCTTGGCTGGGAGGTATTTATTAAAATGTTTTTATCCTAGGTTTTTTTATAAAGAAAATTACGGATCCCTTTATGTTTTACAAGTCTTTGGCTCTTCAGCATTACTTACGAGGACTGAAATACACTGGGTTAAAAATGGAATTCAGAGAAGAATTCCTGTTTTAGTTTCATTAGCAATACTAGCCATTTAAATTTAAGCTCTTAACAATTGAAGAAAGTTTGTGCAGGCAAAGGTAACTCTTTTATATGCAGTCCTGTACTTGGCTTTCATGGACTGATTAGGAGGCATCTTGATTTCCGTGTAAGCTTGTAAAACGTTAAGTCCATTGAAGTTTGAGCTTTGCTCAAATTTGGGACTTCAAAAAGTACAGACAAGCAGCTTCTGACATACTGTCTACTTCCTGCCTTCCACTGCAGGCATGTATCAGTTCACACACTCCACTCTACTTCTCTTCCAGCAGTCAGAAATGCTGTGATGTACCCCATTATCTATGTGGGCCTGCAGCTCTTTAGCCACTTGTTTGATAGTGTTACAAGGATTTCCTTTTTTCCATCTTTCTTTCAGATGCACAGGATTAATTACCACTGTAAAGTTCAATTTGGCACTGAATGGCTTTTGGTCCTGGTTGACTGTATAAGAAGCTGCAGGTTTTTTGTTCTTCTTGCAACTTGTGCTCATCAGGAGTGTCCGCATGAGTGTCTATCTTATTTGTTGTTTGTGTTTCTTTACTCCTTAGGTATAAAAGGGCACTACCAGATTAACTGTATGGATAATGACTCTGACTTTTCCACAGGAACAGAGGAAAACAGCTACAAGTCTGCTGATTTTCATGAACATAGATGTTATTTCCCACAATCAGGAGAAAAAAACCACATTAGTACCATCAAATATCCTTCTTTAGTGGTTTAATTCTCTTAGGCATTATTAGTTAGTTTAAAGAGTTGCTAATTTGGATTAATATTCCATAATGAGATGACTAATATTTTAGCATCTTAACATTAAATTCTGCATCCTTTACTATTAAAAACCCAAATATATCCTGTGTGGGTAGAGATTAAATGTATTCACATCTGAAATACGACTTCCTGTAGTCACTGTTTTAAAGGTGAAGCAGCACATTAAACATGCTTACTTATTTCAGTGTCAGACTATTTCCCATAGATCTAAGACTTAGAAACTTATTTACAAATTATCGGTTAGTTTCCTGGGAATTTTTTTTTCATATTCACAGAATGAAAATTTCTCATAAAAATATATGGAAGGTAATAAATTACCTGGCTCTTACACAGGGTTTTCCCAGAGCTCAGCACAAGGTTGCTGTAGTATCAGAGAATTTTAAAAAATACGAAAAGCACATGTAAGTGACTACACTCAAATGATCAGTGAATAATGCAGTAAATATTATTTAGACAGCCTTTCCTTTCCTCTAACCTCATCTTTCCAGTAGCTTCTGTGGTAACCGTGGAATATAGAATGCTAGTGCACTGCAGTTGATTTCCGTTCTAATGAGCAAGACTAAGCTTTTTTAGAAACAAAGCTTAACTATACTGTTGTGAAAAGGATCTTCACTTTTAAAGTTCAGTTGAAAGTACATTTTAAAGTATAAAGGGTATATTTATTACCTGATAGTTTTTTTTCTTGTAAAGTTTCCTGGTCTTTATTTCTAGGTAAATCTCACAAACCATTGTGGCTTCATGGGAGGACTGCAAAAAAACAAAAGCACTGGGTTGACCACTCCATATTTTGCTACCTCAACAGTAGAAGTAATGTTCCATGTGTCAACAAGAATGCCTTCTGATTCAGATGACTCTTTAACAAAAAAGGTAGGTGTCTCCGAATAGTGTTCTCTTGGTAGTAAACCTAGAGAAATTAGAGTCAAAGAGAATCCAGTAACTTTAAAAAAAAATCCAACACAACAACAAAACACCATAAAATTCCATAACATCCTTACCTGCTATGTTGGTATATTCTCTACCAATTTCTAATTTTACCATACTGGTGATTTTTACCATCATTGCAATTGTTGGCAGGAACATATGTAAAGTGGGGAAAAGTGCAGGGAAGTAACAGTTGGTGAGGAAGAAAAAATATTATATCTCAATGATATCTTAGTACTTTTGAAACCTTAGATGCCTGTTAAGATATATGTGGTGAGTACTCTCTGAGATGACTTTTTATTTACTTAAGGGTCATGTGCTGGTTATTCACATAATTTTCCCTTTAAAAAAAAAGTTAAAAATATGAAGACAATGTTTATTGTATATAAGGTGTTTTGTCTTGGAGGAGGCACAGATGCTCAACAGTGATATGATCTCTTACAGCTGCATTAAGAAAAAAATGTGTTTCTGTATTGGTATTTTTTTCTTTAGGATTTAATAAATTCCACATTAGTAATAATAAGTTACAGTCTCGAACATGTGTCCTATTATAAATGAACAATTAGCCATCCTTAGACTGTGCCCCCATCCTGCATACATACATCTTCAGATGTGCTAATCCATTCACTAGACACGTTAATGAGCACTGGTAGAAGTGTAATATTGGAGGAACTGAAGCTGGTTGACCTCAGCATGGACTTTAATACTTGTAATTAAATTAGATGGTAGACAGTTAGTAAAGAGAGAAATAGCCATGCCTCTGGCAAGCTTCAATTATTAATGACTTCTTTTTCTTTGTGTTCAACTTGAAGAAAAAATATTATTGTTCTTATTACAGACTGACTATGAATTCTAACTTCTCACTGTTCCATCTCAGGTTGCTTTGGTTGGTGTGGGGTTTTTGAATTAAAAATGCTTTTGCTTGTATGCCTATGATGCTGCATCCTTTCTGTTCTTTACTTCCTGCAGTAGAGTCAGGGTAATACTTAGGTTGTTAAACGATTTATAGAAGTGGTTAATAGCAAAAATAACTAATTTTAAAATTAAATTGTTGCTACCGTTTTAGTATAGAACAGTGGGGGGGGGAGGGTCAAGTTGACTGGCTCTTTATTTTTTAAACAAAAACCTGGTTTTATAAAACACAGCTTGTAATTAACTTCACAATATTTGTTTATAATCTGTTTGATTTAGACCATTACAAAGTGTTGAAAGGGGGGAAGATGGGTCACAGTGAAAAATAATTAATAATGAATAATTTGAAAATGCTATGGGCTTCAGCAGAGCACAGAGGCAAGATCTCATGTCTGTTTCCAGGAGCATGTTGTGAATGAGTATTTTAGGTACCTCAAAGAAGGACCAGCAAAGGCATTGGCAAAAGCAGATTTAATATTCAAATAAAAGTGTGACACAGTTCATTGGAAAGTTTCCGTCTACTGCCTACTGGATGTTAAAGCACACAGAGAAAAGTCAGACTAAAATGTAAAATCAATCAATCTAAAACTAAAATCAACCCAGTATGATCTGTGTGGAGGCTGGGGATGAAAAAAGGGTAAGGATGGGAAAGGGTAAGGATAAAAAGTAATGAGGAAGATCCTCCCAATGAGTCACAAGGTTCAGAGTGGACCCCCTTGCCAAACTTAGCCCCAGACTCGAACGACGGTTTAGGCTTAAAGCTTTTACCAGCATGTAAACTTAACAGCACTTAACATCAATAGCTTAATTTAAATAATTTAACAAAAGATTCTGTAGAATTTATTATAGCACAACAGTAACTCACTCACAGGCCTAACTTACTTACAAATCTAAAGTACTTAATCCAAGAGCAACATTCATAGCACAGTCGCTATAGCACATTTACACTTGCATGCACACAGATCTAAAGGACTGTGTACAAGGTATATACCTGTAAAAAATTCCCCCTGAGTTCAGTGAACTACTCATGTTGGATGCCTTTGCATCTTCTCAACAAGTGAAGGGGTTGATCCTCGAGCAGTGGGGGTAGCAGCCCAGGCTCCATCGCTGGCATTTGACGGTGATCTTCCGAGTACAGCGAACTCGAGAATTTGCTGCCTCTGAGAGGTATCTCACTCAGAGGGAGGTGGCTGGCTGCAGCTGACTGGTGGTCCAGGAGAGCTCAAAGGGTCTCACTTCCAACCCCTGTTTATAGGGCTGCAGGAGAGTTGAATTTAGTCATAGTAATTTTCCATTCTGTCCACAATTTGGGTTGATAACTTTCTTTGAAAGTTCGATTACAACTTCGATAACCAGTTCCACTTGGGCTGTTACGCATGCAAGAAAAATAAGTTTCCAAGGTTGCTCATTAAAAACCAGGAACTCATTAGATAGCACGAGTTCGTGGGACCAGACAGGGTTTCTGATATGCTCAGGAGGAGCTTAGCCCAGGTGCTGTTTGTCAAGGTCAAGGCCTAACGAGCATTTCTAAGATGACAGTGCAAGGGGATAGGGAGGAATACACCACCACAGAACACCCTGTATTTACATGTAGTTGTTCTTGCCAGGCAAGGTTCAGTGCTGGTCCAGGCTTCCTGTGACTCATCTTGTGAAAATTGTGTCAGCTGGGCTTCTTAACAATTCCAGTGTTTAACAATTCCAGAAACAGGCCTGTTGCTCTCCTACTTTACCAACAATCTCACTCATCAGTAATTTGAAATATTTGAGGTCTGTATGGATATGTAGAGTGTATCAATAGATTGAGATTATATTTGTGGCTCAGCAACTGATTGGCTGTTTAATCAAGCTACTTTATTTCTCTGTGGCTTTCTTTTCTGTTCTTCCTCGGTGTGTTGATTTTGTTCTTTTTAAGCACATTTTCCCAAGAACAGAGGCTTGTGAGCCTCTCTCTCTGTCTCTCCTCCCTTCCCTAATAGTTTTTGGCCCATTCCAATCAAATCTAATGGGACATGTTTCAAAGCTGTTCATTTTGTGTATGTTTAATGATGATAGGCTAAGTAAAGGAGATAGAGTGGGTGGGACTTTTAGTGCTCTTACTCAGCGAGTAAAGACTTAGTGCGAAGAAGCATTAGATATCAAGGAACCAGCAGCAAAGAGAGATGTTAAGAAATTCATCCTAAACTTGAGAGAAACATCAGCTGAAGTTTACATCTTGGGATAAACCAGCAAGTGCTATCAGGAGGCATGAGTAGGAAAAGAATCTTAATTCATTTACTATTTCTGCAACTCCTGCTGCTTGGACTGAAAATATCAGCAAAAGGATTGTGTTTTATGAAATACTGTTCAGCTCACACACACTATCAAAATTATTTGAGAGCCATGTGAGTGCATGTACTGTTCATGATATTCAGAGAAACTTGAGATTTGAGCTTCTCTGCAGGTCTTTCGTGTGATTTTTTTGTCTTTTTTTTTCAATGGGAGAAAAACAAGCAAACGTGCAGTAGTTGGCTTTGAACAACTGCTTTTTTTTTGTATTGTAAATGTGCCTAGAGGTACATGAGAGGTTCATCTTATAAATGGAAATTAAATTAAATTAAAACAAAACTTCTTCCTGCCAGTTGAGCCACTGCAAAATCAAGATTCTGCTGTTTCAGGGGCTAAGCCATTTTAAAACTGATTTTCCATCAGTCTTAGAGAGTAGTAAATTAAACTTTTAAGTGTCTTGATACCTCTGAAGCATTTGTTTCTGAAGACATGAACAAGACATGAATTAAAGAACCAATGAAAAACTTTTGATTGTGTAAAGGAACTTAACATTGAAATACATATATAAAATAACTATTTAATTTGCAAATACTAAATCAAAGGTTTAGTGCTGATAATGCAATTCGTTCTGGTTTTCTTACAATTAAAGCTTAGAGTAAAAAGTATTTACACTAACCTTACAAGAGCAAGCTTCCAGAGAATATCAGGACTAAATAATGTGAAGACTCAGTTCACAGAATGAGAAAGGTTGTAGAGGCACATGAATGAGCAATCACCTGTCTAGTTCCTCCTTCCTTAGGAGGAACTTTCCAAAGGAGTGAAAGCATTGTAAGTGAGAATATTATACACACAGTATGTAAATAAAAAGTAGTAATGTTCACGATTGAACACTAAGTCATCTTGAGCTTTTGGTGTATTACACGATTCTAAGTTGTGCATGACATGATCCTAACCACATAAAATCATTACAGCTCCCAGTACTAATGGCTTTTTATTGTGTTGCTAACATGTATTGGTAACTTCAAGATTTATAGATGTGAATTATTAGTACAGTATTTTTTTGAGTTACAGTTATATACACATATTGCTAAAAATCCAAACCAACCAAACAAAATACCCAAATACACCATAGTTATTGAGACAAAGTTTTGTGAAAAATTCATCTAGAAGGTACATGAGTGTAGACAGTAGTGCTGTTAACATCTAATGGGCAAAAGTAGCTGCATAAAGCCATTACTTCATGTATCTCTGCTTCTTTTGTTCTTTTTGTAATAAACACTTCCATTTTTGAAGAAGAAAGAAGTTGAGGCTAGCTGTTCTATCAGAAGAAAATATAATAGCTTTTTTTTCTCCCTCCTTTAGGTAAGTGGGTATTAGAAATTACAGTAATTTTGGCAAGAGTTCAAGGGTTAATGTAACAGATAAATAAAAGGAATTTTCTGTAAATTGAGCCCTGCATTATTTCACTTGTCTTGCCTTTCCAAACCTAACTCATTTAATTTTAAAAAGTAAATACTTAAATTCTTCCTGACAGTGTGCTTTGCTTTTACTATCGTTTATTACTTCAATTATACTTGATATCACTTAGAACAATCTGCCATTTGGAAATTTCAGTATAGCCTGCAGCTTAGTTTAAAGTCTGGCTGCTATTGTAACATGTACAGCATATGACACTAATGTATCAAAATTAGATTTGATCATCCCTCCTGGTTATATTTATTTCACGTTTCTTTTGTATTCAGTTAACATAAATGTATTAGGAGAGCTGACACATGATGATGGTTATAGAGTAAGAATATTTTAAAGTATTTTGAGTTAAATTTGAAATTTCAGGTAACCTAACAGTCGGTCATTTTTATATATTTGTTCTAATGGAGTAGAGTTTCAGAGCAAGCCTAAAAAAAATCTGTTTGTCTCTTTTATCTCCTCAGGGCTGTCTTCCCGACAGCTCAGGTTTAAAATGGCTAAAACAGAGCTCTTAATCTCTTTCTCATTGCCACCTTTCCGGATCACCACAGATAACATGACCATTGTGCCTGTCACTTGTGCCCATAGCCTGAAATCATCTTTAATTTGGTCCATTTTCTGGATTCTTACATTCATTCTGTGCTTACAACTCTTCTTTTTCCCATCTAGTATTTCTTCCAACATAGCCTTTCCATGCACACAGTTAAAATTTATTCTCTATGTCGTAAACTGTTGTTTTGATGGCTGAACCTTCCTTTCTCTGGTTTTGACACTTTCATTCTTGAAGAATGCTGATATAAATGACGTTTTCCTAATCTTTAACACCTTTTTACAGCTTCTTTGCATTTGTCCATCTCCATTTTGTGTCATGTCTTATGCTTAGGTAATGAACTCTCTAGGGCAGTTTGATCTGCATTTAGAGTGTTAGAATACTGCTGTGTAACCTATAGTTCCAGGTGTTTCCAGTGTATTATCAGTTGCTCAAAGTATAAAATTATTATTTATATTATTGCAGCGACTTATGTCTCTGGAACTGATTTGCACTTTGTTAGGCTTGTGATGTATGCACATAAGAAGTTGTAAATTCAGGAAAACAAGGTCAGGAAATAAGTGTGAAGACAACTGGTGGTGAGTTTTGAATAACCGTTAACACAGAAGTCAGTCTTGACAGCTGTCTATTGTGTGCACCAAATCCATTCTGTCAGATAACACTGGGACCACACCTTCTTGGGAAATCGTGGTTTTGTCTGTCCTTAAGGTTTCAAAGAGCAGGGGTGGTTGTAGCTCAGTATCTTTGTCCTACTTGTGTCCAGGGCACTGAATTCTGGGATGCTTCCAATTCAATACCAAAAAATAAAGAATCCAGATTAAAGTTGAAAGAGGTCAGGCGCTGGCTCTCCTGTGATGTAATAATTACAGTGAAGGATGGATTCTCAAAATGTTTGCTCTGCTTGTAGGAGATTGTGGTTGTTTAGCACTGCTGAATTTCAAGGTTCTCAAATGAAAAATTGAGAAGAAAATTTGAAATTCTTCTTTCTAAAAAGTTTCTGCAAAACCTAGCAGATGAAATAAGCCAGGAAAGCTTTTCAAGTCAATCTCAGGTATCAGATCTCTTCCATGAATCAAGTGTTGTTGATGAGTCAAGTTACCACCATTCACTCTTTTTCAGAAGCTTTACTTGCTGACCAAGGCGAGGACATCTGAAAGAAGCAATAAGGAGCACTGTGTTAGTAGTGTCAGAGCTTCTTCTGATCTAATCTTGAATAAAGAACAGAATGACTTATCTAGAACTTAGTTATTCTCCAAACATAAATATAAAATCAGCAACACACAACCTTGTTTTCTTGTCTATTATTTTTGTCAGTCATCTGACCCCCATAACAGAAACAAGGTTTTGATCCTCAATACTTTTCATTTTGTTGTGTACCACCGTTCATACTTTATACCATCATCCACCTACTTGCACCATCTGATTTTGACTCTTAATCCATGACATGTCACAGAGATGCCATTCTACATTTTACTCAAACTGGGTCATTGCCAGATCGTTCTGGATAGTAATCATGAAGTGAAATACATTTGACAGGACTTGGAACTCTGATATAATCTGATTCATTTTCCTTCTCCTCTGAAGAAATTTCTGCTTTTAGCCTGGAATGTATTCTCACACATAAATGTGAGTATTAAGCGAACTTTGAAATTGGAAAGAAAAGTTGCTGATGGCTTCGGTACACTTGGCATCCAAAAATATGTGTCCCTTGTCAGTAATCCTGCTGAAATAACCACACAGTACACTTTTATCACAGCAAAATCTGTATCAGTCTAATGTGAAAGCGTGCATCAGTAGTGGTGCTCCATCTGGGTAGCTTCCACAGAAGTGCAAGAACTCGTATCCTATTGGATCAACTGCAGGTATCAGTAAGAGGTACACAGGGCAACCTTTGATAAATGAAATTTAGAGGCAGTGATCCCTCAAGAAGCTGCAGTATCTAAACTCTCTGTATGTTTTGGATTTTAAAGCTGTTTATTTGGCATGTACACTGTCACCACCACTTGTTTCTAACAGTCTATGAATTTATTGTCTCTGAGTCCAAAGATGGCAAGTAAAGGAGGAATAATTCTTTTAGTAAATAGTTCAATATTGCTGAATTATGAGTGGTGCAGTGCAGTGATGGTGTATCAGTCCCAGTTCTGCTTTTTGGCAGTTGGTTCAATAAGTTCAGTCAGTGCTCCAGATGGCCATCCCTCAATGTAGGATCATGTGGGTTTTTTACATTCCCCAACACTTCATGTCCAAACTGATTTGCTTCATGCTTTCTCTTTGGCTAGGCAGCCTCATTCTCTGAGCTTTTTGCTTGCTCTAAGTGCAAGCCCGTCAATCCCTGATACCTTATCATTGTCATATTTCAACAGCTAGTTTGACTGTCACTTCACTAAGGAAGCAAAATGGGAATTTTTTTTTAATCTGAGGTGCAATTCCTCACTGACTTCTCTGGTGATAAAGCCGGTTTAAGATGTGACAACCCTGCTTTCCACTCCTGTCATGCTTCAAAAAAAGGTGCCAACAAGTTGTTTTCTTGGGCTGTGTTTGAGAGCAGTACAGTGGAATAAGCTGAATTTAAAACAAAAACCCATTTCCCCCATTTGGATCATGTCTGTGATCCATTTAAAAAATTATCTCATGCCTGAAGAGAGAAATTGGTTAACTGTGTTAAGTTAACCAACTCTCCAAGTAAGGAGAGGAGGCCAAGGATAACAATTTATTAGACAGCGATGCCAGAGGAGACTGAAGTGAAACTGAGCCTTGTGTAAACTTGAAAGATAGAACTCTGCCCTGATGAAAATCGATGGATGGGTCTGTTCTGGTGCCATAGTGCAAGGTTTCTTTAATTAATGTTTTGCTACAAAACTGAAGGGTTAGAAGGAGAAGTTGCTTTTCTGGTGATTTTGGGGGGTTGGAGGGGTTTTTTATTGTATATTTTGAAGTTTATCTTATCAAGTCCTCCAAGCTATAGCCAGGAAAGAAAAAACAACTAAGTGAGCTTTGTATCACTCTCTTATTGCTCTTATTAACTTTATTGCTTTCTACAACTACATGAAAGGAGATTGTAGTGATGCAGAGGTCAGTCTCCTCTTCCAAGTAACAAGAGACAGGACGAGGAAATGGCCTCAAGTTACACTAGGGGCAGATTAGACTGGATATTAGGAAAAACTTCTTAACAGAAAGAGTTGTCAAGTATTGGAACAGGCTACCCAGGGAAGTGGTGGAGTTGTCATCCCTAAAGTTATTTAAAAGATATATCGATGTGGTGCTTAGTACATGGTTTAGTGATGGACTTGGCGGTGTTAGGTTAACAGATGGACTTGATGATCTTGGAGGTCTTTTCCGTCCTAAATGATTCTATGATTCTAAGGTTGCAATTAATTTTCTTTTATGATGTTTGTCATTGTTAAGTATTATCCAAGGTTCCTGCAGCTGCTGTTTGCATGTTGCACATCAGTCATTCAGGTTGCTGTCTGGCTTTATTCTAATCTAGTAAAAAAAGCTCAGTATAGACTGTTGTTATAACCAATTCTTTTGCTGGGTTGGGTTTAAGTGTTGGTGCAGGAGCATCCCTAACTAAGTGTTGTTCAAAATAACTCAGCCATCTACACAGGAGGCAAGAACAGCTGACTTCAAAGGCACCACAGCCATTGTAGAGTAGGTGTATGTACAATCTGGTCCAGGCAAAACAAATTACTTGTTGAGCATCAAAGAAGAGATAGGGTATTGAAGCCACCTGTCCTTTGCCTAGTCCAACACTGAAGAAAATAGTTTTTTTTCATAGAAATACAACCCTGTTCTTCAGTCTGATACAATTTAAAGCTAACAGAGAAGAGCAGAGACAGCTTCTTTTTCTTTTTTTTTTTCTTTTTTTAAATTAAGTGTGCTACTGACAACTGGTGTAAGCCTTCAGATAAGACAAAGATAGCATTCCGGGAGGTTTTGTAAAATAAACAAGGGAATAATTGCAATTAAATTTCTCTGAAGACTGTGCATGTGTTTTGCTTTTATTTAAAGTGCAGTTGTGTTCTGAGAGTGCTATGGCAAATTGTTGCTTTTTTATGTAGAATAGCTTCTTGTACATGCTCAGAGTGGTATTTGTATGTTACGTTTTAACAGCAGTTCACAGTGCAGTCCTTTGAATAACATAGAGGTGATTGTTTGACAAATTCCACCTACCTAAAGCTATGGAAACAAGCTGAAAACTGAGGGTGAAGACAATTGTCAATAACTGGAGATGCACCAGGAGATAAAAAAGATATTCCAGTTTGAATTTTCAGAAATAACCCTTACTGGAAAGAATCTCCTATTTAATAATCTGAATGTATTTGATCAGTATATGTAAAGCCTCTCTCCATGATATGAACATTTGTTATCAGATGATAATGTTTATCAGAAGGAGTGTTTTGGATCTTCAATGCAGATAATTCCAGAGTGTTCAAGGAACATCTGGTTATATGATTACTTTTGAGGATACACCATGGATTTTGGGGAACCCATTCAGCCATTCTGAGCCAGATCAATTTTGTAGTTTGTGGGGGAGCAGGGTGTTATTTTACAAAGGTATGCAGGTTTCATGGAAAATGAGCATTTATCTTAGTTATTCTGGGGGCTATGGAGAATGCAGTAGCTACTCTCCTTTAAAAGCTTTTTGTTTGTGGTAGGCAGTTTGGAGTTTGGCTAGAATGATGAGGTTAACTTCTCAGATATGTAGCTTTTAAACAGGTGTTTGTTCATATGCTTTAGAAATTCATACAGAATTCAGTAATTTTCTGCCTATCAGTGATGGCAATTTTGAACAGATTTTAGTAAATCAGGTTGAACCACTCTGTGTTCTTGAAATAGTAGCAACAAAATGTTAGCTTTCAGCAGAAAACAGATATTCACATATCTGTTAATTTAAATAGAAATTAACACCAATGTATAAAAATCTGTAGCACAAACCAATGCTCTCAACTAATACACTGAAATTGTAAAAGAACTGTAGTGTACTTTGCTTATTTTACTCAATTTTCTTCATGTGTTTTTAGTGGGTTTGTCCTTTTAAAATATGTACATTTAATATAGCTGTATGGCTATAGAATATTAATTAAGAATATTTAAACTGATGGCATTTTATCCCTGGTTTTCCAGCTAAGACATTTAGGAAATGATGAAGTACACATTGTCTGGTCAGAACATACTCGAGATTATAGAAGAGGAATAATTCCAACAGAATTTGGTGATGTTCTTATAGTTATCTATCCCATGAAAAACCATATGTTCAGTATCCAGATCATGAAAAAGCCTGAGGTAAGGGTTTGTTTTCTTTTGTGTTTCTTTCATGTGTTTAACATGAACTGAGTTTTGTTTAGAATCTGTGGTTTTGGTATCATAGATTGATCCAACAAGGTGATGAACAGTTGCTGTGGTGGTAGGAGGGAAAAGGATGAGCTCAGTGAGTACAGTGCATAGTAAAACAAGTAACTTGAAACTGCAAAGGCCTGATGCTGTAAACCATATCTGCTAACAATGTAATCTGGAAACAAATATTCTGGAAAAAAATAATAGAATATTCTGCATAATAATTTAAATATTACAGTAAACTTGTCAAGCTTTTTTATCAAATTTGATATATAACCGAGGTAGTTGAATAATGGCCTGTTTCAACTTCCTCCATCCATGTCATATTCCCCTTCTTTTCCTCTCAAACCTATTTTTTACTTTCTTCTTAACTCCATACAAGAATTTGGAGATTAATTCAGTAAAGCAAGACCATTCAGCCCTTAGACTTATGAACACACATTCTTTCTAATGACTGTTCCTCAAATGTCAGTGCTGACACTGTTCTTAAAACAGTGGTTTAGGGTAGTGAACACTGACTGGGTAAAAGTAATCATGAGTTTTTATACTAACTACCTTCTGTGTGTGATGTCACTTGCCATGAATTTCTAGACTTGAAATATTAAAATTATTACTACAAGCACTAATATTAATAAACGACATATGACAGAAATAGGATTACCTCTTTATGATGATTGCCTCTATCTATTGATAGGCATGAAATGATAATCAGTCTTGTTATTGTTGGATTACTTACATTTTTAACTAATAAGTATATTCCTTCTTTTACTACTTATACAAATAGTTGTATTATTGGGAGCATGCAAGTTAAGAAGGAAAGCAAAAACTCCTGAAAACAGGGATTATTATTAGTCCAAAAAGAAGTCCTTGTATGTGAAAAAAGTGCCTTCCATTAGATTTCAGTATTCTCAAAACTACATTAAATGACTAATGACAAAATTAATACAGGGATCTAAAATTCCTTTGCAGCATTTGTTTCCTCTTAGCAGGAAGAATAGTTAGTGTACACTCTGCTCGCTTTGCTGAGCTGATGCACAAATTTTGATGCTCTTCTCCTGCTTTATGTCAGCAGCTTCAGAACTTTATTCACATGTACAGGAAATGAAGATACTTAACACTGAATGTTTGTTTTGCCTTTTTTTTTTTTTTTAATTGCAAAACGATGATTGATTAGAGAGAAATGTAATGCCAAAACATAAGATCTGTCTGTTCTGTTCACCTTTTGGGGGCTAGCTATACTAAATATTGAGGTTTTCCACTGATCTCACAAATAAGGTTTTACAGTTAGTCCCCAAAGAGGCTAAACTTTCACCACGGATTTCTTCTCTAAAGGGCTTACAGTCTTTTTGTTTAGATAATGTAGAAAGGAAGAAAAACAGATTTAAAAAAAAAAAAAAACCAACAAAATGGGAGGTGAGGGTCAATACACCAGTAATTGTATGACAGTTTCACACTGGGTTGGTCCTTATAGACATGTTAAGAACTAGAGCCATGATAAAAAAAATTTTTAGGATTTGAATTATTTCTTTTGCTTCCTACCATCTACAGTATTATCATCTAGCCTTTCAACCTCATAAACATCATATGCATGGCTGTTCCTAGGACTTTTTTTGGCAAATGTTGGAAATGATCTTTGATGAGACATAGTATTCAAATAGTTGCTTAATTTTTTTCAAATGCTGTGTTATCTGTTGCCAAGGATATCAAGCAGTTATATGGCTGTATATTTCCACAAGAGAAAAGGTCTGACTTGCAACACAATAACTGGTTTGATTATCTAGCAATGAGGAGGGAAAAAGACATATATTTAAGTGCTCTATTGTTAATGTTGATTGCTAATTGTTACAGCTACGATCTTGCTTTATGTTGAACTTCTTAATTTTTTATTCAGGTTCCATTTTTTGGTCCACTCTTTGATGGTGCTATTGTGAATGGAAAAATTCTGCCTATTATGGTTCGTGCAACAGCTATAAATGCAAGCCGTGCATTGAAATCGTTAATCCCATTATACCAAAACTTGTATCCTTTCACTCAAATGGTTTCCAAGGCATATACATTCCCTTGCAGTTCTGCAGATATGATCTTCATGTTTTCTTTTTTTTTTCAGATTAATATAGGGAAAATATTTTCTTTTTTTTTTTTCTTAATGGTAATGGTGCCCTTAGGGAACTTAAACCCATTGAAGAACATTCAGATGGAGACCACCTTTTTTAATTAAATAAAGAATAGATTAAGTGTTGAAAAATTGCCTGTTTCTAATGTTTTATAACATGGACTTGTCACATTTTGTTAACAAAATTATTTTTTTGTGAGTAGTCTTTCTAAAATAGCAATATCATGATGTTAATAACCCTTCTTTCCTTAAGATATTAAGTATTTATCCAGTATTAGTGTGACTTAGTTTTATTTTCAAGTTCCAAGAATGCTGCTTTCCTTCAAGGTGAGAAGTTTATTAAACTTCTGTCATACAGATTTCGTTATTCAGCTCAGAATACAAAGTTGATGTTGAAGTCATGTTAGTGTCTTTGTAAATATGTCAGGAAAGGCTGTCTCTTTTTTGTTATTGCTGTTGGAACTGTATTTTTGGAGGGGCTGCTCTTGGAAGAATAGATTTATCAACCATAAATTAGAAAACATAAGGTAAGTCAGTCACTTATACCCTTTTCCCTATTTAAGATTGAGTTCTGTTATATATCTATTAGTTAAATCAACAAGAAGTTTTTGAATTTCATAAACTGAAAGATAAGTTTAATTTTGATCCAAAAGAATTCTGTGCTTAATTTCCAACCAAGCTGTAAATACTAGTACTTGTCACGTGATAGATCATTGCTAAAATATTGGTTTTTCTATTGGTGACTGCAAGTTAATACTTGCAGGGTTTTGGATTAGATATGATGAAATGGATTTACAGATGAATGATGGATGTGTTTTATGTGATCACATTAAGTGACGTTTGTGCCATTTCTGTAGATGACACATGTTGATTCATTGTATTTTCATGTTTGGAAAGGTCCGATCTTTCTGTCATTACTCAAGTAGCTTAGTCAAAGAATTTAAAATGTATTATCATCATCATCATCAACCATCAAAAGTGATGGTTTAGAGCATTATATTGATGTATAGTGATGAGCAATTGGAAAACTATTTACTTTGAAATAGTAAATTTCCAGTACCAAAAGAACCTCACAGACTTGTATGTTTAAACTTCACAGAATATGAAAGGTTTATTAAATTCCTTGGACGTAGGTTGCCAGCTCAATGTCTAGGAATCGGCCAGTTCCAGAGAACTGTGCACTGCATTTTTAATTCAGTTCTCCAAATTGCACTTTTTAATATGCATCAAAGCACAGCATGTCATTTATGACATAATATGGCCTCCATTAAAATGCTGATATGTCTCCTAGTATGGTTAGCATGGCAAGTGGAAAGCATTATGTGTATTTGATTTTAGGTAGCATTGGTTGGTGGGTTTTGTGTCATCACTTGGTAAGCTTATGAAGTACCAGTGGACTGGGCACTGATATTAAAGGGTGGCTTTGTTAAGTCGTCAGTAGAATTCTTTTTCCATCTGGTGTGGAGAATCTTATATTTACTGTTTGGTATAATAATTTAAAAATTAAAATGGGGTTGTGGGAAGTTCTTTAAAAGCTGTTTGCTTGGTGTGAAATTAGAAAAAAACTCAACAAACTTTCCTGGCTTGAATAAGCTCTGGTGGAGTCAGTTGTGTCAGTGGAGAGCAGCAAAAAATGCTAGACTTCAAAGTCTGGCCTAAGTCTCAGTGGTTTAAAAACCTCTTGATTAAAAATATCATGGACATGCTCTTGGTGTTCAACCCATGGCCAGACTTGAGGTCAAGAAGGAATTTCCCTCATACAAGAATGGCTAAGACTAGTGGATGTTTCCTGTAACATGGACATGGTCTGTTATCTAGGAACATTTGAAAGTTGAATCTAATTATGTTCCTGCGATAGCAGGGAGCTAAAGACGTCAAGGACTGTCTTTATTGTCCCCTGCCTTTTTCCTCCGGGATATTTTAGGTGTGGCTGCAGCAGTTCACTATGGGCTTTTAAGTTTGCAGTGGACTAAAGGGTGTGAGGAACAGGCGTATTTTATGGTCAGTGGTTAAATAGCTTTTCTGGAGACACTACCAGAAGTAGTGTCTCTTGCAGAACACAGGATTCACTGATCAAGGTGGCCTTTCCTCATGTTGTAATATTGCTGGAGCAAAGAAAAAGAGGTCTCAGAGTGGTGAAAACAATACGTTTGAAGAGGGAGGGAAAAGGGAACAAAAACGCTATTTTTCAGAAGGTACATGAAATGGAAAAGTGAAGCTGATGATCAAGGATTTCCACAAGTCCAGGGCCATAACAGTGAAAGAGAATCCTGAAGTGATGTTCTTGAAATTGATCTTCATTTACTTACTTGAGTGTCTAATATACTGAGCAGTGTTAGTTTATTAGGAACTCGGATGATGGTGAGTAGATATCTGGTTGAATGTGGATGTGAAGGGCACAAGAGTACTTGAGACTTGTCAAACAAAACAGATGTTAGGCACTACATTTCTGTATTAGCTCTTCTTTTTACAGTAGTAGACCAGCAGAAATAGTTAATTTCAAAGCCAGCATCAGTGTACGGATGTCTCTCTGCCTGCAGGTGTGTGGTTTGTTTCATGGTGCTGTGTAATACATGGTGGGCACTTTTTGACGTAGTAGGGACTTAAAGATATGTATGTAGGCCTGTGCTTATCAATTTTTGAAGAATGTTTATAATATCACATTATAGATCTTGTGGTGACAGGTCACTGTAAACTCTTAATTAAGACTGTGTTGATTTGCTTGCGTATGGGATGGGAAAAAATTGGCACTGAGTTTGGCCCTCCTTCTTCCAAGGAGAGCTTATCTGCCCTCCAAGACAGTGCATTTTCTAAGTGCAGACCTGACTGAAAAAATCATCTGTCATTTGTAATCAGCAGGGATATTCAGTCCTCTTCACGTAACCTGATTGCAACTTTTTCCTTAATGCGCTGGTCTGTTAATCACAATGTGGCAGTAGTAGTATGTGTGAATGGTATAATAATGGTTGCATGGATACCAGAAATTCTGCTCATCTCCCTCTTATAGCCGTCTCCAACTTTGAGTATGTGTTGTATGGTCTGTAGCTTTCTGAGACTGACATATTCTGTCAATCACCTTCCTCTTTCTGACATTATTTTGACATTTCTGATAGGATACTTAGATAGCAAAATACTTTGAAGGTTTGATTTGGTTAGTGATTTTGAAAGGTTTTATCTGCTCTGTGGTTTTATTCTTTGCTCAGAATACTATAATATGTTTCCATATGGTCATGTTCTAAGATTAAAAATTTACTAAATTTATTGGCAAACATTAGTCATGCATGGCAGGTGTCCTGCTCTGTTTGGTTCTTGACACACTCGTCGCTGCAGCTGTGTGAAGAGAATATTGCTATTTTGGGTGGAGTTTTTGCATTGGTGTGTGGAATTTGCTTTAGTTTCTCCTTCAAGAATTCTCTGGTCCCCCAATAATTTTTGGTGGCCTGGCTCTCTTGTACCAGTAGCCCCTCAGGAACAGGTGGCATACATGCACACAGAAGCAGGTGACAAACACAAAATACCTGTGGTGTCTTGCTAGTGAAGTGGCAGTAACCCCCTCTCTGTCCCATAGCTGATGTGTTTCTTCTTCTCATTGCATTTACCATTGTCTTAAGAAGTGCATGCTTATCTCCTGAGTATGCTCCCGCTGCATATATGCTAGGAAAACTTCTACCACTCATAAATACAGGTGCAGTAATGGAACTAAATGTTGAGAACAATTGTTTTCACTATGATGGAGAAGAAGGCCAGTATTTAGGGATTGTTAAATGCTCTTTATTTACTAAATTGCATTGAAATTCGTTTTATTAATGGCTTATGTCTCAGAGCAAGCACTTTGTCACATTCTGAATTCAGAATCAACCATGTGTGAGAAATGGATCAATACTAAATATTTGGAACATTAGAAATTGTAGCTTCATATAAAATTTTATTTGAACTTCCTCAATAAACAGCATATGTCAGCCAGATGCCAAGAGGTACATCTTGACATAATAGGCACCTTCAGTGGTCCAACTTTTTACAATTATTATAACAAAGCAGGACAAATACTAGAAACCTTGTGGGAGTGAAATTGCAATTATGAAACAATTAATGTCACTTTTTTCATTTTACACAAATTCTGGAGTGTAAACAATTATTCCAAACTATCTGCACTTCAGATAGTGCAATTCAGACACTGTCTTAGTATTCCCCTATTACAGATGCTACCTAAGACATGCAGTAAGAAGCTAGACACACAGTAAGAAATCCTCTTTAACATCTTTTAAATCTGAAATTTATAGACATTTTAGAATACCTGGAATATGCATGACTGTTTTATCCTTAATCATCATAGCATAATTTTGACTTCTTTCTAATAATTTGCAAAGTCTTTGACCTAGTGCCAAGAACTGGCATTTCTTTTTGGAGATGGTTTTTTTGGTCACATGATACCAATTCATTTAAATAGCAAAAAAATAATGCCCCTCTAATTATTCCATCTAAAAAATGTTATAGAGTAAATCTTAATCTGAATGATTGAATAAATTAATCTTTGTTATCAAAACTGAAAATTTGACATACTCCTAACTTTTTTGATATTGTATGACTTACCAGTTGGTACTTGATGTATTGTAACTAATCTTTTGACAGTTGTCTTCCAGAGAAAGGGAAGGTATTAACCCCATATGGTGTCTGACAAGGCAGTAATTTATTTATGAATAAAATAGTGTCTATGAGTGGTTTGTTAAAAGTTTGCTCTGTATTAGAAACTAATTGCTCAGAAAAAGCTTTTTTTCTTGAGGTGATACTCAACTGCCCCATGAAAGAGTTTTATTAGAACTGGTAGTGTTGCCGTTTGTTGTGCCTGCTTGACCATCTCCTGCCTCAAGATAGAATTGCAGGCACTGGAAAAGTGAGGAAAGTGTTCTTTATTAATGACATACAGTGAGCAAAGGGTATTCTTCAGATTTCTGGCTACATTTGTTTCACTTAATTAAGAATATTTTATTTATTTGCATTTTCAAACTGTAACTTGTGAAGATTTTGAAGATTTCTCACTAGTACAGAAACTTAGAAGTTAAACCTGGATAGCACTGATTTTGGCAGTGCCAGTTTCCCTTCATCCAGTAAGTTTTCTGTCTTAAATCTCCATGAGCATCTGTAAGAAAAAAGGGAATAGAGTGATACTGCATCAATGACAACTGCGTATCAAATGGGAGAGGCGTGAGGGCTGCTCAGTCTCGTAGTTTTGGTGTAGTGAAAGGAATAATGCATGAAATTGTAATTGCTCTTTTAATATTTTCTGGTTTAGCATTTTTTTCATCTGCCATATGCCAAGACTCTGCAACGTTTGCTGTATTTCTGGCAATACGTTTTTGATACGGGATATTTAATAAGGTTTTAACATACCTGTTACTCATTTTTTTCTGTCATCACAGCTGAGAAGATAACAACATTAAAATAACACTTGATAAAATTTTTAAAAACTACTTCATATGTTTTATACAAATAATTAAAAATTTCAGAATTTCAGTGAATATTTATTCCATCCCTGATGCCTACCATTGTAGCCTTATCTGATATGATTTCAAGTAAGAGCCGTGGATGATTTCATCATATGACCCCTGCTGTTTTTTCCAGAAGAAAATACAGTTATTTCTGAAACCTATTTTACTGCTTAGCAGTGGAAATTGTTTTCCTAGTTCAAGCAAGAATCATAAGGTACAGAATATGCTGTTCGGTTTCTCCTGTACTTTGAATTGCTCAGTTGTGCTGTTCTCCCAAATCCTAGTTCTACTGACAACTTATTTGATATTTTAATAATTATAAATGTGATTGATTAATTAAATGCCTGCATACAATGATGTAACATGAAAAACTGAAGACTTCCAAGACATGTATGAGTATATGATTGTTTTAATGGACTGTTCAGGTATTTCAGTCTCAAGGAATCATGTAACAATTTCTCTGCACATTATAAGAAACCTAAATATAAGAGGAAAATCTTGTATCTCTGTATATCTCTGTAGAGTTGTGTGTGTGTCTGTCTCCTTGTAGGTATGCAATGCCTGTGATAGCTATATCTTTATTACCTTCACACTACTTTTCCTCTGAAGTAATGCACCAAATTAATGTATTTTCCTGTGATTTCACAAGTATTTTTGCACGAAAAGAGATTGTTGTAAGGAAAATTGCTGGGAAAACACCAGAAAGATATAATACCAGGTTACTTGTGTGGCCTTGAATGGCTAAAGTGCTCAGAATGGCAAACCACTAATGCCAAAAAAAGTAAAATGCACAGTACTTAAATAACTGCTGCATTTAAGAATGTTCATGTTCAAGATTAATGTTTTAATATGTATACAGAAAATTAGTACAGTTTGAACTATCTTCTGTAAAGAAATTGTATACACAATGACAATGCAGTGTGACAGAATAATCTAAAATAACTTTTGTATGGATAACATCACGCTGAAGTTTGCCCAATTAAAAAAAGGCTAAATGAAAAAAGAGGTAAGATTCCAAAGCATAAATTGTGCTATTTATGTTCGTTAAGTATGGTCTGAAATCCTCTGTTAGGGACATCTTGCCTAACTGTATATCTCATGCTGCTCAGTAAATGAGAAGAGTATTGATTGGCATATGCTGCTTAAATCGATCACCTTGACAGCCAGAATTACAGTAATCTGTCAGTATTAATGACTATCTTTCAAGCCTTGATACCTCTCCTTTGCTTGTCTCGTCTTGCCTCAGTTCTGTTTGAAGTGAATTTTCTTGAAACCTCTGGTTTTGTCAGGGTAGGTACTTTTGTAGGGGTTTTTGTCCCCTGAGTCCAATTTATTGGCTTGATCATGCAATTAGAGTTAAAATGCAACACCAGGGAGCAAAAGTAGGCAGTGTTCTGAGTAACAATTGGACCTCAGCGGTAGTGCAAGCCTGTTCTCAGCCATCATTTATTAGTTACCTGTTGAAAGAATAGGATTGTTTTGCAATGAATAATTCCAAAGCATCACTTTAAATGCCTTTGATTTTAGCCACTAGAGACAACTGATTGAGCCAACGTTTGTGATAGGCTTTTAAACTCTTGCCTTAGTGTTTGTCATATAGACACTTCAAATAACTGCTGAAAAAATACTTGCAGATCTGTGTGCCAAGCTGCTGCGTTTGCTACATTTTCATGTAGTGAACATAATTTCACAAAAATTCACTTGGTTTTCATGCATCTTTAATGTGAGGAGTGAGTTGAAGCGTGCCATTGTATTGTTGATCGCAACTCTGAGTGTGATCATCCCACAACTCTTTGAATGTGATCATCCAGACAATTCTTGATCCACCAGGTGGTCCATCCATCAAATCCATGTCTCTCAGATTTAGAGACAAGGATATTGTGTCAGACAGTGTCAGATGCTTGCACAAATCCGGGTAGATGATGTCTGTTGCTCTTCCTTTATCCACTACTGTTGTAACCCTGTTGTAGAAGGCCACCAAATTTGTGTATGATTTGTCCTTAGGACAGCCCTGTTGGCTGTCTCAAATCACCACCTTATTTCCCATGTGTCTTAGTACAGCTTCCAGGAGGATCTGCTCCATGACCTTGACGGGCACTGAGGTGAAACTGCCTGGCCTGAAGCACATGTTAAAGAGGTACAGTTTAAGCAGATGGGGTTTAATAATGCTGTTGTTATCACAAGATATCTACAGCATATTTTAGTTAGCAGTACAGCTTTATTTATTAGCTACTCTGCCCTAATGAAATGCACGAGACTCTCTTCAAAGTGGTAAAAACACAAAATACCAAGTACACAAAACTGATTGGCTATAGTAATGTAGTTTTCTACTATTAATTGCAGTTAAAAAGACCTGAATGCTCTGTTAATGTGGACTGTTTTGGACAACTATGGGGGAGACTCAGATCTTTTCGTACTGTTTGGAAAAAAAATTAGATTCTTTTACTTCTACGTTCTTTCATAAGTATAATTTACCCAACTGAAGGAGAAATATTGGTTCTACTGATTTCTCTACAAAAGATGGGTAGGCTTATGCTGGTGGCATTCTGTTTTAGCATAGAAGGAGGGGCAGTGAGCTGTCCTGAAAAGCAGTGATGTGCTTTATCAGCCTCCTAGAACTTCTGAGTCTGGATATGTCAGTACAGATCACTTGAGGGAAGGGAATTTTTCTTTGTTACAACATATTTTTAAGGGAGAAAATTTTTGTATGTTGTAAGCTGAAAGTTAGTAGTGGAATCACGCATTATAAAATGTGTTTTAAAAGTCTGTAAATCCCTTTTTAAAACAAATTTGCAGGAAGAAGGTTACAAGTCCTTAAACTGGAATGAAAAAGATAAACTAATCCAATGTTTCGCAGAGTTGATTGCCTTGTGTGTAACACAAAGTGACAGGTTTTTTGTTAATACCTACTTAACCTTATTAATTAATTAAACATTTTGGGTAACAAAAGCCCTTTGTTAAAATGTTAAGACTCTTGCCCCCTTAAGGTGTTAAAATTCATGCAGATTTCTTTGATACCTCTCAGAAGTCTATGAATAAAAGCTTGGAAGATTAAACAATTTTTCCTGACATTGCTAACACGTAAAGAAAGAAATGTTTTTAAACTATTTAAGCCCTGTTTTTACATTGCAAAAACCAGCATTGTGTATTGATTTAATCCTTTTCTTGCCATAAAGTCTCATAATAGATAAGGGATGTGCAAACAACTTGCAAGATTTGTATGTTAAAACACAAAAAACCATATATATAAATAAGAATATGGCATTGCATTTGATTGATTCTGCTATTTAAATTGGCAGGAAATGTGGGAGATTATTTTAACAACCAAAACTGGCAAAACCGTAATGGTTGTGAGATAGAGTGATGTTTTTGGATGAGTTGAATAAGATATTGGCAAGCTGTTTCTGCATCATTCTGCGTATGGTAATCAAAACAGTTGGGGCATGCCTTCCAGTGCCAACAGAAGGATTAGAAGATCATAGGTACCAAAAAAAAATAGATTAGTAGAAACTAGCACATTGGTTGGCTTTGTCCTCCCACAGGTTTGTTATTTCAGTTACTGAAAAAGGGCTTGTATATAATACCTGGCGGTATGTGGAAATATCTAGCTGGAGATGGAATGTACTTCATGTGAAAATATTCACCAGGGTCAGAATTATAACAATAAAGGTTATAGTTTATTCTGTATGTGCCACATACTTAGTAGAAAAATGGAATAAGCTAACATAAAGCAAGGATTAAAAGTTAGTGTTACAGTAATTAGAATTACCATATGGCAGTCCGAAGGACGTGAGTCTTAATCATAGCCTGGCCAATCAAATTAATCTCAATATACTTTCTAGACATTGAGAAAATAGTTTAATTGCCGATTAACTGCACCTGAGTAGATCCGTGGGTCACAAATACATCTCTCTCTTTCTGAATGCTTCTCCTCCCAAACACAGAAGAACGCATGCTATTAGAAAATCGTTTAATTTCAGCTTGCTAAACCATAGTTACCATCCATCTGTTCATGCCAATTGTGGAAAAAGGTCAGTTTTCAGCAAAGCCATGCATTTCACAGAAGGTATGTGAAGTGAAATTTCACAGGGGACATGATGGATCCTGATTCTTAGTGATAAACCTTAGGGGCCAGCAGGGTTGGCATATGGTTCAGCATGATATGAAGGCTTGGGTTCCCTGGCTTCACTTCTTTGGCGTGGAACTGATAAAACCTGGCTCTTAAGTATTGTTTCACTGGACACCAATCATGGGCAGCAGGAACTGCCCACTTAACTCTCTGTGGGAAGGAAGCCCAGGCTCTGTTCACAATAGTACCATTGTAATGCTGCAGACTGCTCTCAACAGCTTGACAGCATTTGGGAGGAGGGAGAAGGGGTTGCTGCTTTGCTAATTGCTGTTCAAAATATAAAAAGAGGGAAATATCTGAAAATTCATATTTGTTTTCTTCATTTAAATAGAAGCCTGAATTTGAGTTTTAAAAATAGTTTTTAAACTTGACTTTACTGCCTTCCAAAGAGGCTTATACGTAGATTATCTGCTACTGGTACTGCAGCAACCCAAGGTAAAGAGAAAACATTCTCATCAACTATAAAATTTTAAAAAGGTAGTTGTAAAGTTCATTAAAGTACAGATTGGAATTAATGACAGAATTTCTCGTTAGAGAAGTTTCCTTTGTTACTAGTAGTGTGGAATGGCAAATGAACACATACCTATATGTGCAGTCTTTTTACTGGACAGTATTTAATACTAATACAGTTTTTATTTGTGTAATTTTGCAGTTTGTAGTGATTTCTTAATGAAAAGACATTTACTGTTTCTCTCATCAATTAATATGTCTTTATACGCAGAGAAGGTATTTAAAGTAGAAATTTAAGTACTTGAATGCATGAAAACAGTAAGCTTAAGCATTCATGCTAATACCAGAGAGCAGAGAACCAGTTTTGCTTCTGTATTCTTTACACCTATCAACCTTAATTACTTGAGTTAAAACTGATGTAATGCCCGATGTCAGAATGAGGGTAAATCCCTCTCCCAACATCAGGAGTTAGTTTGTGGGGTTGCAGTTCCCCTCTGGCCTGTAGTATTCCACATTTGTTGCAGTCATCACTTCAGCCCACACCTTAACATCTCTCGTTGGTATGTTTGGTACAACAGCTTTAATGAAGTTCAGTCCTATGGCCGGTGGCCCTGCGCCTCCCCTGCTGCCTCCTGCAAACCCACTGCTGCCGGGTGAGCGCTTCTGTCTTATCCGCAGGAGCAGCGCTCCATCACTCCAGAGAGAGCCTGAAGCAGTGGCAGCTGTAATGGGCTTCAAAACAATTAGCACAACATACCTTACAGATCCATTGATTCCCATCTTGGGTACATTAGTAAGACAAATCCTCCCTGTAAGTTGGAGTAGGAATTCTGCCTGCGTATGGGCTTCAGCACTGTTTTCTTCACTGCTTTGTTTTCATGTCCATAGCCTGTTACTAAAGCGTGGATGAGTGGAGTATTTTTAAATACTGTCATTATTCTTCTAACCATCCAGCCAAAGTTATAGTGTTGTTCTTCCAATCCTGCTAGCTATTTGATCTGACTTTTTAACTTTATGTTAAAATGCAGTTCAGGGTTTGTAGAACCAACAATACACTATAAATGGTAGCGAAACTGATACTTTCTGCTATATGTTTGTATTAGTATGCTCCTGCTATATTTCAAACAGATAATTCATTGAATGCCCATTCTTCCTCTTACTGCAGAGTAGATTATATTTAAGTCAAGATTAATGGATAGATTCTGATGTTAAAACCCAGTCTCTGAGCCTGTTGTTCCCTAGAGGCATATAGTGCATTAGTTTAAGCCAATGTGCTGCTTATCATAGATACTCTGACACTGTCTTAAATGACAGTTTACTGTACTTTGTAGCTGCTTACTCTGGTAATAAAATCACTATATTGTGTTCTTGATAATTATAATATTAAATAGAAACTTAATTGGATTACTGCACATTTAGATACAGATAGTTCTTAAGTAATTGTCCACTGTAAAATTTCTGATACTCATTTTTTCTCCCATGCAGTGTGTTCTGTCAGAGACTAAGCTTAACATATAGTTCAGTCACCCTAGAAGAAAAAGTGCTGAAAAGAAATCTGCAGTGGGATGTTTTGGTGCAAAGGAGTATCTTTTATCATACAGGTTTTCACTTGAACTTTGTTGGTTTTTAAATCCTTCCATAAGATGCTCTCATTTGCCAAAGTCCTTAAAATAAAATAACTTCTGGGTTCTACAGAGTTGAAGAATTTGATAAGTAGTATTAATTCTGATTTTTTTTCCCCTTAACTTTGAAATTGCTAGAAGTCTGAGCATTAATTTTTGTCATTTTTGCTGCCTAAGCAGATGAACAGAATTATAATTAATTCAGTAAGTATTTATTTTTATATGATTATCTTAAAAAGAACCCCAACTTCTTTTATATAATTGGTTTTTATATAGTTTATATTCTAAAGAATGTACTGAAATGAAAATTTATTTTAAGTTCAGTTCACTTGCACTTTAGTTCTACATATCTTTATAAGCCTTCTGTAAAGGAGCTTGGTGCAGAATGGTTACGTTTTTCATTTCATAATTGAGTGTTTTAAGTGGTTAAGCGTAGTCCAAATTTTATCCAATTCTAGCTTGTGTTAATGGTGCTCCACTCACGCTGCCTTAGCACCTGTTATGGATTTTGAGTCATCTGGCAGCCCGTGGGACTTAGATAAAGAAGTACCAGGTGTCCTGCCTGTCTCTTAATTGAGACGCAATGTAAACAATATAGACTTGGCAATATGGTTATAGAAATGGATTAAAGCTCAGCTTTGTCTGCACTGATGAATTACAGCTTTTTCTTCCTAGAAGATGTTATAAACCACTGATGAATTTAGCAAGCTGTAAGATCTGGTGGAACAACATAAAAGTAAGCAATACAAGGATTTTCCTAGAAGGACAGTGTTGCAGAATTTTAAATGTATTGGGTTTTTTAATGAAAATGTAAGCATCAATTAGAATTTCTTGCAGTAATTCAGCAATTTTGAAACTGCCCACACTGTAAAAAGGAAGATTCTTACATAAATTCAGATAAAGTAAATGCCTTTCAATATGTAGTGTGTTAGTAAACTAGGCAGAAAACAACACCATTGACTTGGAAACACTCAATGGCTGCAACTTTATCTAGCCTACGCTTACCTTGTAGGACTTTTAACCATATAATCTACATGGAGTAGATATAATGTAAATTATCTCCTTTAACTGTAAGATAAGTAATCTTAAATAAAAAAACTCCTCCAAATGGCAAAAGTGCCTGATGACAATTTATCACAGATTTATTTAACTGTTTAGTAGTGTAAAAAATTAAAAGTAATTTTCATTATATTTATTCAAAGAATGATGCAACCATGTTTTGGTAACAAATGACAATATCTGGAATGATGGTATTAGTTTGTATAGATTTATCTATTATATATTCCCTTATTCTCTTCATGAAGAAATATACCTCAGAAATTGCCTCAAAAAGCCCTTCGCAGTTATAACTTGAGTTGAAAAAGAATATCATTAAATATATTACATAATACACTTAAGGCTTTCTTAAATTCTACCGTCTTGGTCTGTTACTTGTTTTTCATATACGTTCTCATTTTATTAGTGAGATATCTACGTTAATTAGTAGATTGTAACATATACATTACTTGCTAAAATTAATGATTTTGGATAATTAGTAGAGCCCCTTATGCAGTTTTAAAATGTTTTCACCAAATGCAATGTACAAGTTTACTTTTGAAATACATCTTTCATTTCTCTGAGGTTTATGTTCTATTTCTATGAGTAAGAAAATATATTGTTACATTGCAAAAGAGCTGTCTTGAAAATACGGCTCAGTAGGAAAAAGTCACCTTAAAAGACGGTAAAATTTTTAATTCTTTCACCTGTTTAGTAGTGTCAAACATAGTAATTTTTTTTCTTCTCTTTCGCCTAAATAACGTGCGAGTTGAGAAGGATGAACTGAATTCTGCCTTATGAATCATTGGTGTTGTGGCTAAGTCCAGTTGTATGTGCAGAAGCTTCTTTCATTCAGAGCATAGCTGTGTAAAGAGACGTACCTAGCTAAATATTTATTTGCCATTTTCAGTATTGGTAGTATTTAAGGGACACAAAAGAACCCAGACTGACTTTGAGATTTCAAGGTGACTTGAGTAAACAGAAGATACAGCTGGAAGAAAAAAACCCTCTTTATTTGTATGCTGTGCATACTAGATGTGGAAATTACTGACATGCAATAAATAGGAAACACCGTGATACCACTTCTACAGAGTCACTTCTCAGAATATAAGAGAACTTTAACTATTCCTCTCAGTGTGGCCAGTTGATACTGATCACCCACCTACATGCATAACGCAGCTACTTGCAGGGCTTCTAGCACTGGATCAATAGCAGCCCAACTTACATCCTTAACTCTAAGAGCCAACAAAGACTACAAATTGCTGTGACTCAGTATGAGTTCAGCTGGTTTGACAACCACTGCACAGTCTCTTCTTTTAGAGTGAGATTTCCCAGAAAAAAATTCCGTTTCTATGATGTGTGGGTTTTGTCCAGTGTTCCTGTAGAAGTCAGATTCTGCTGGGGCTAAGTTTTCCTTTCAACTTAAAACCTTGATCCTAACCTGTACTTGTTATCTTTATAGGGGAGGCAATTCTCCTTTCACACTTTGATGTCAGGAATTGAAATTTACTAGGAAAAATGTGCCAAATAAAATCAATTCTTTCATCATTTTAAGTACCTCAGACTGTAGCAACTAATTCTGTGGGGCTTGCACACCTTTTCAGGCCAGAGAGCAAAAAACTTAAAATCTCCTACCAACATATGCTATTCACTGTGCTTCACTGTTTCTTTTTTTGCTTTGGTCCCTTTTATCCTAGGAGCATTTTTGTATGTGGACAATACTACAGATTTGGGTTTTTTTTCTATAAAAAATGATGTGTGCTTCTAAATTTGCTGAAGGAGCAAATGTAGTAAACAAGAGTGTTCCTTTTTATGGAGCTTTTCTTAAAATATTTTTAATCTCTTTTATATAAATTGTGTATATGTGCAATTAAAAACCTGTTGCAGGTGTCTATTGATCCTACAAGAAAATATCTCTGGGTGCAGGATTTTCATTTTCCAGATAAGGATGGAGCAGCAGTTCAGTTTCTGCTTGTCTTAAATTATTTTCCAAATGCCTGGCTGACAAAGTCATACTCTCCACAATCATATCAATATATATTGACTTCTTAGATGATTTTGCTAACAGTTGGAACTGCCAGGGATGCAGCTGTACATGTATTTCTGAGAGTAGTTTGTAATTTAACCTGAAAAAATCCATCTTGCTATTTAGAAATGCGTGTTCTAGCTTTTTTTCTAAGATCAGTCATTAAAACAGTGTCATTTTTTCCTAGCTCTGGAACCGAAGCATCTACATACCAATATAGAGTTATATCGTGGTGTAGTACACATGTATACTGCACATACATACAGATACGCAAGTATGAGGAGGGAAGATCTATGAATAAAGCTTTCATGAAAGTGTCTTACTTCAATACTGCTGAAATGGTTCTTTGTTTCATAAAGTAAGACTTCTTCTGAATCACAAGAAAAGTACATGCTCATCTATGTAGTCTAATCATTATGATACTTTTCTGGGAGAGGAGAGTCCCTGGATTCCAGTCCATGCTTGGGAAGCATTTGTTTTCAAATGTTTTTTGGAGCAGGCAGTAGAATTTCTTCTCCAGCCCATTTGGGAATCTAACACTTAGTTGTTCTGGTAATAGATTACATAGTTGTGAAGTGCTATATCCTTAAATAAAGTCTTGTAAATTTTATTCCATGTTTAAACTGGTTTTTTCTTCATTTTTTCCAGCCTCAGGTTAATGTCATTTTAGGATTGGTATTCCATCAATGAATGTAGCAGTAATCAGGCATCCACTCCTTAACTAAAAAATACTTGATAGATTTATTGTAATGCATTTTAGTCAGCTCTAAAACTGAGCAGTGTGAAGAAGAATGGAAAGAAAATGTGTAGTCAGAATGACACAGTAAATTGTAAAAAACCAATAATCATAGCAAAGGGAGAGTTTGTGGAGGGGATTGTTTGTAGACACTTGCAGAGACCTGATGCTACATGTAAGAAGCCACATAGAAGAAAGTACAAAAGTGCCTTTCCAAAAATGTCAAGATTCATGAGTGACTGCATTAACTGACTGGAAGAGAGTGGTTTTGGTAAAATTGATGGAATAGGTATGGACTATAAAGTTCAAATTAGTAGCCTGCATTTGTCTTGCTAGGAAGTGGCAGACTGATGGCAATATCTGAGAGAATGCACTATCTAAGTAGTATATCCAGAAAGTGGATTCTGCAGTGCTCTTGAGTGGATTATAAAAGGATTAAAAATGCATTTATTTAGGCCAGAGAAAAGGATATGGCAGTAACTTAGATGTGAGGTGAGAGCCTAGGTAATTTGTTCAGGTAGATGGCTAGAAAAACTTTTAGCTTAGATCGTGCATAAGGAGTCTGCAAGATGTAGATGTATTTTTTGCCATAGGAATCTTGGAAGTGATACAATCAACAGAGATGGAGAGCTATTAGGTGAAGACATGAGATGATGTTTTTCAGAAAGATTAGGTATAAGTAGGTGATCTGACAGCCAGGCTTTCAGTGCTTGTTCCCAAGTAAAATCACCAAGTCTAATAATGGAAAGTACAGTATTTTCAGATAATAGATCTTTTCAGATAATTATTAATAGAAATAATTACAGATTTAGGGAGTAAGTGAAAGGGATCATAATGCAAATTAAATATTAGCTGGAGTGACTGCAACCTGAGTGACCAATAAAGATACGATTCCTAATTCTTTCTGGTACTGATTCTATTTTTCAGAACAGTTTCTTCTGAAGAGGTATAATGAAGTAATTAGAATATTTTGTTACACTTTTTGCAGTTATGCATCTGCAAGTTTTTTAGCTGACGCATTTGGGTGAGTGCCTGTATAATTAATGTATATCTTACATTTTTATCCATTCTGTTTTGTTCCAGTTAGCACCTTCTTCAGAAGCAAAAAGCTCACAATACTGTTGTTTAAGTGTTTCGTCACTCTCTGTGCCAGTCTTTTTCCATTGGTTTGTCTGTGCATCCTTCCCATTCCATCTTAATTGCTCATGCCAGTGGCCACATCCACTCAAAGTAAGAATACAGCTTGCATTGCCCTATTATTACTAGCCATTGAGTTTGTATGTGCCACTCAATCTGTAAGTGCTAATAAGTCTTTCCTAGAGAGCAGTGTTTTAAAGAAATAAATGTCTAGCCTATTAGAAGTAATGTAGAAATTAGCTACCGTGGGTTTATGGTCATTCTTGCAGATAGTTGCATTCAAATACAGTGTAGAACTGGATTGTCTCGGCCACAAAAGCATATAGAATTGGAGTTTCAAAATTATTAGGATATTCTCAAAATATAAATGAATAGAACATAAAAGTATCTCATCTCTGCAGTCTCTAATACAGAAAGAGTTCTTCTGAGGAGAGTGTGTAATTTCTTAGTGCGGAATAGAGCAAGCTTTGAACTTGGCATTTGCCTCAGATTTTTGTTTTGTTTCTAAGGTGGGTTATGTTTTTGACAAGCTGCAGATGGTTTTGTGGATTGTTAGGATGAGCAGCAACCCAGCTAGCTGAATTATTTTTCTCTGGGTGTACTAAGTGTGCATTTGAATTAGACTTCTAGAACTGATACAAGCATATCCTCTTCACTGTATAACAAAAACATCATTATCATCCTCAGTCAGCATCTATCTTGAGACTTCTGTATTTGGTTAGGAGGTATGTACCAAGACTGGACAATGAGAATGTCCTTGTCATGTTCAAAGTAGTAACTTTCCTTCATTTTGCCTTATTTGTGTATAAGCTTTGGATATAATAGGATAAACTAAAAGGTTTCCTTTAGAGACCTCTGAAAGTAGAGCATTTTAAAAGCAAGTAGGTGTCTCTACCCTACTTTTTCATGAAACATTTTACCCATTCAAGCAGACTTTTAAAAACAGCTTGTTTTGATAGCAGCCTGTTCTCCTGTGGGCCTTCAGCCTTTGCTTCCTGGCAGCACCTTTGGTGCGAAAAGAGAGTGATCAATTGGGAGACTATCAGTGCCAGCATGCATAGAGTGATAAGTTAACACACCACTGGGAATTTCTAGGGCCCACCAAGATACTTCACTTCTAATGTGCTAACAAGCTCATTTTTCTACCTCTTGCCTCTTCAGTTATTTTTTTTTCTCAGAAGAGCTTAGAAGTTGAGTGCATCAGGCATAATGAAAAGCTCTGTAGGAGGGAGAAGCAATAACCCCATTTTTCCCTTTTCAGCCAAATAGAAAATTAGTTTCTGGTAATACACAAAGGCCAGTATTTTTTGTGCAAGGGGCACTGCTGTGAATCAAAGGACTCTATTAACTGCAGAAAATTCAGCAGCTGTGAATCTCCCCCAATGAAAAAAAAAGTGCTTTTCAACAAGTTGTGAGATACGTAGTATTATTTAGACTTCAACCATCAGTTTCATCCTCTACCACTTATACATAGCCTCTTAAAAACTGTGCTATATTACTGTCCTCTGTTCAGGCTCAATACTGTGTTTATCCCCCAACCTAAGAATCGTTACAATGGGAGATTTTTATATTTTCTCTTTTCCCAGTGCTTCTATTATAGCTTCTCCAAACTGAGGCTTCTGCTGTGGTTTAGCTGTCTCTGGATTCAGAAAGAATTCAGAGCACGGATTTTGGAGGGAAAAGTGTTTCCCAGTTTCACTATGTAACCAAGTTATGGTCTAAGGAAATATGATAGAAATAATTTTATTCACTGGAACTTTTTTCTAGATAATATATTCTCTATATTTTTTCATATTTAGATAGGGTGTAAAATCTACAGTAAATATTGTACAGAAAAAAATGCAAAATTTTGAGTAGGAAAAGTTCTGTAATTGTAGAAGTGTAGTTTTGTAAGATAATATGAAGATTATTGTTTCCAGCTCTAATTCGGTGTTGGGAATTTAATTGCTTATCATAACTGAAAATAGTATCATTATTTATTTTAAATGTTATCATTAGTAATTAAAAATGCTTATCACATGTAATACAGTTTTTATGTTTGGATTGCTAAAAAATGTGTCCAAGATGAGTATTGTCTCCATTTCACAGGTGCTGAAATTGAGTCAGAAAGGTAGTTTCCTCACTGTCCCTGATTCCCCCCAAAAGAGCAGCAGACCTGAAATCAGACCCCAGAACTTTAAAGAAACCTATTTTGAGTACATTCCTCCACAGCATGCTGATTTGTTTGGGATATTTTTTTGGAAAACAGAACTATGTAACGAGAAAATTATCTCACTATCTGCAAATAAAATATGAAAAAAAAAAGTGGGCACAAGTGTAAATATCAGGGGAAATTTTTGATCATTCTATGTTTATGTAAGATAACTAGAGATGGGTTCCCTCATTCAACATCCTGTGTCCAGCTGGAGGACTCTGAAAGTTGTGTGAGAAAAGGTTAACTGATTTCTCAGTTCAGCAACTATACAACATGAAGTCAGCATGGTAGTTTTTCTTGATAATTGTATGTTGCTGCCTGCTGCTCTACATTTTGACAGCCATTTCCATAGTTGCTTTCATGAACAGCAGAAATATTCTCTCTTTTTCTCGCTCTCTCTGTGCTAACAGCACAATCGGGCCTGCTGGAACAAGAAGCCTGGAGAGGGTTCTTCAAAAACAACAACACTTCAAGATACCAGTCTCTTGTCAGTAATATTAGAGGGGGAGAACACAGGAAAAAAGAAGAAGTGCAGTATTTTACTGTCAGTACCCTGCCAACACCCTGTTAACCAGTATTTAAGGGTCCTGTGGATTCTTTACAGATATTCTTGCTTGTCCTAATGACATAATTGACAAGGTGTTTTTCCCAATACTGAAATTTCACTATATTGTAAAATGTGTGTGTGTTTGAGGATTATGAAAGCAGTTTATTATGGAAAAGTGCAAAATCATTTATTTGGTTAATGCTAAGGTATGTTTCATGCTACAGCTCCTAAAAATGGAAATGTTTTTATATTTAATTGTGACCAGAATACAGGCAAATTAGTTACTTTAGAGAGTATTTACGTTTCTCTTGTTTGTAAACAATTTCAGGAAGTTTTGCATCAGACATGAGAAAAATACAGTTGAATCATAAGGTTTACATTAATGATGTTTATCTTACACTTAATATTATGTCAATGCATCAGAATATCACAGTCATGTAAAGAATTAAAAATAAGTGTGTACAGTCACTGAAATACATGATATGTATTTAACAAAAAAATTCTGAATTACTAGGCACTGATATTTAGCAGTTACAGTACATTATATAAATTCATCCTTAATTCTTGGCTAAATCAGTTATGAGGAGAGAGCACGATACCTGCAAACAATTGTTCAACATCATCTAGAGCCTACAACATTTGAAGATTTTGCTGCTCAGGTTTTCTGTCCAGCACCTTATCACCATTTGCCCTCAGAGACGGGTAAGAAGTAACAAACAGTTCTTATACAATCATACTTGAAATGCAGTATCCTTACTTATAAAGACTAAAAATTCAGACCTTTGCACATCATGAAGAGTTACCATTAGTTGGAAAGAACATACATGCTTGAGAACGTGGGCAAAGTTGACTTTAAATCTTTATTCTATTTTCTGGCATCATGAGCCAATGCTTGGCATTAAGATTTGGCAAGATGCTTTAATATAGCAACCAGACCCTGTATTTTTACAGCAAATTTTATCACAGTCCCCTGTATAAAGTCTGCATGGAAACATTGGTACTCTTTCATATGGGCTAGTTCAGGTAGAAACATTAAGTACACCATCCTCATAAGAAAGTTTCAAGACTCGCTACATGTTTAGAATGTAAAGTTTTAAACTGAAAATCTGAGCCTTGAAATCTTAATTTTTGTTCCCAGGTTATTAGTCACAAAGTTGGTTTTAAGGTAATTTTTACTTTCCAGTAAAATACCTGTTTTATAAGAGGATACTGCATTTTTTGTTACTAATAAGAAAATCGGTAAAAGAAAATGAGTAACTCAAGGCCTTCCTGTTCTGACATTTCTTGAACTCCTTATGATTATTTCATTATTTTATTTCCCCTCTTTTTAGATCATTAAATATCAGTTCTGTTTATCTGAAGGTAAGACAAAGTGTCCAAAAAAACCTTTTGTTCCTCTTACTTTTACTAGAGCACTAAGCTTGTAACCAAATTGTATGCAAACTTTCCTTGTTGCCCTTGTTCACACTAAAAAGAATTTCACACTGATTGAGAAATGACCACTACATCTTCTAAAAGTTTTAGTCTTTTACTAACCTCAGGTCTGCATGAAGCACTAACACTGGTTCTGGGATTAAGGTAACTAATGATAGAGACAGTTGTTGAATGAGTAACACTTAAATTGTGTTGGCCTTTGTTTCTCAGCATGAACAAGTAGTACTGGATGGCAGTGGTGTGTTTTGTACCCTGTACTGTCTTTCATTGATGTTGTAAGACATTCTGCAGTGATAACCTAGGAGAGATGGAGAAGAAGAATGTGTAACACTTCAAATTCCCTGTTCAGAAAAACCTTATTTAATGATAATCAAAGTGCTTCCATGAAAAAACTGTAAATCTAAATGAAATAAATTTTGTAAGAATAATTTGGCTAGTTGTTATCTGAAAATGTTTTTCTGAATTCCAAAAATATATACAGAAATCAATTTTAAATTATACAAGAATTATGATAGGACTACAGAAAGAATGACTGAGAGATGTTAAAATGTTGAGGCTCCTTTACTTTAAAGTATAAACAATAACTAGAAATGAGGTGCAGTTTCAAAGTATAATAAGTGGTATAATTATGCTAGTAGAAATAATTGAGACCAAAGGAAAACAAAATTAAAAGTAAGTAATTTAACTAAAGCAGTATAAAAATTAGTAACATAATTAAAAGTATGAAAACATTTGAATAGGAAAAATCTGTAACTAGAAACATTAAAAACAAACAAACATTAAAAACAATAACCAGGGATACCAGTCCTTGCCACATTTCCTGCCTAATGGACCTAGTGAATATTCAGCACCAGGCATTTTTGTATGGCTCTTTTGTGTAGTATATATTCTATATTCTAGAGCACTTGTAGAAGTTCTGCCTATTCATTTTCAGAAGTCTCATCCCAAGCCAAGTTGTTCTGCCCTCTTCCTCGAATTCATTCTTTCAGGGTGAAGCAAAGCTGCTTTTCTGTGCTAGTTTGGTGCACCAGAGTACACTGCTCTACAGTGGCAATTCCTGTATTCTTTTAAAATTGGTATTCTCTAGCATGATCCGAAATGAGGTTATGATTTTTTAGAAACTTGATTTTAACTTAACTTTTCTATCAAAGTTAATAAATTTTCTGTAGGAATCTCATTAATAGGAGCTTGTGATGTGTTTCACATCTGCGCACGTGCATATGTGTGTCTGCATACCACGAAACACGATGTCCTGTCCTGGGAGCCACATTCTTCTGGACCTTGCATTGTGCAGTGGAACTGACCGAGACATCAGAGTCAACCTGGCCGTGCATCTGCCTGGCTCTGAGCTTTCATTTCAGCCCAGGGAAGCTGGGGATGCTCTGGCAGTCCTGCTTGCAGCCTGATCCCTGATCTGATACTCAGCTCCAGGACAGAGTGCCTGGAGTAGCACCGAACCATCTGCCTCCAAGCTGATTCTAGAGGGCACAGATTCTAAAGCCTGAGGCAGATATAAAATAACACTGCAGTCACCTGCCAGAAAGGCTACCCCAGGGCTCAGGGTTAGCCTGGAAACCACTGGGTTCCAGTTCTAGCAGAGGCAGACCTGTGAGCTACATTGCTGCAGATGACCCAAATTTCTGATGGACCATGATCCCAAGATGAGTCCACCAGCAGTGCTGTTAAAAAAATAGATACCCCTAAATTTCCAGGGCCCCTGCAACAGGTGAATTTCTTGAAAGAGGTACCAGAGCACTGAACTGTGCCAGGATTACACATAGGAGTGGTCCTGTAGTCCTGCCTGGGAATCCACATGCATTCATCACCCTCAAGATGACTCAGACAAACCGTGCAGGCTTCCTGCCAGATGTGTCTGTCATCTGAAAACTTCTAACCAGCTTCTAAGAATACATCACATTTTTTAAATATAAAATATGTCATTTATTTATGGGGCTTCTTTTAATAAAAAATAATTGACCAGAAGAGACTAAGAAAAAAAAATATATGTTTTAGATATTATAGACTTAATTCTTTTATTGGATCATGATCTCCAAGATTACAACTGCTGAATATGTTTAATTTTATAAAATATTCTATACTTTTTTCATCTAAGAAAAATCTTGGAAACTGTGGGGCTGCTACAGCCCATCACCAGGTGTTACCATTTTGTTGTTGTTGTGATCCTGTTAGCCATTTTTTTTTCCTTTGAGCTATGAGAATCAGAGCAAATAGAAGCAAATAGAGAACATGCTGTTCAGTAACAACAATGATTCTCAGATGGACTTATCCATCTGAGCCTTATCAAAGGCTGAGACATCAGCAAAAGCTGTCCCTTTTTTACTGTGACTACTCTTCAGTACAATGTGATTGTGGCAGGTACTGTTTTATGTAGAAGCTTAGTGTGCCCTGTCAAAATGTTTAGGAACCTGACCAATGTAGTGAATGTGTACATTTAAAGAAATTGAGATTTACCTTACTTAATCACAGAATGCAATTCAGTTGCCTCTGTGTTTTTTACCTTGTGCTGTTTCTGTTAAATTGAGTAACTGCAAATACTGTGCTAAATAGAAGAACTCGTCCTATGCAGATATTGAGTGAACCAGATCTCTGTGACACCAGAATAGGTTGAAGGAACTGTCAATGATAAGCTCAATTATATTGAAGGGCATATTGACCTCATGATGCTAAGATTCTGATCTTTAAAATGTCTTGGGTTTGTTTTTTCTGTCTTCTTTTGTTCCCTTTCTTCCTACTAAGACTAGTACCTTATTACAGTAAATTTTCTAAAGAAGAGGCTGCTCTACATTAGTCATAGTATTTTCCTTGTGGCAAAAGCATCAGGCTTTTTGGCCCCAACAATCATTCCTGTATTTTCAACCCTGCATTCAGAATGGTTCTGCTGCCCCATTCCCAAAATAAGTGGGGTTGCCACTGTACAGGCAGGGAAGCAGGGAAATGTAGAGGTAATGATGCTTCAGCCTTGCACAATTAAAAATCAAGTTCAACAGCTTGCAAGTTCTTCTGCTGCTTCCTGAGTGCAAAACACTGAAATTAATAATCCTTTTGGCCCTTTACCACCCCTTCGCAGATGAGAATGATGGTGCTTTTGTCACTGTAGAAGGATCTGAGTAACACTTGGTGGTGGTGGTTTGTGATTGGAAGTGGAGCTGAAATACAGAAGTGAGGGCTCTGTGTCTGGCAGGGCTGGAAGAATTTCTCATTATCCCTTCTCCAGTCCAAACTTAAGAAGGCTTTTTTTTTATTCCAAATCAGAGCAAAACCTCAAAACTTACTGACATTTTCCAAAGAATTCATATTGGAGCAGCTGAAGCCGAAGCATTTCTGAACTATTGTCCCAAAATCAACCACTTGGGTGAAGGTACACTCAGCACTTTGAGACAGTAAATTCAGTATGGACTGCTAGAAACCCAAACAGATCAACTTTCTACATTTAATGAAATGGATCTACTGAAAAAGAAGAGTGTGATTGTTCAATTAAAAAGCATCCTATGCATACACGCAAGGGGACAAAACTAAATTTTAATCCTGACTTTTCCTAGTTTTTGAATTTTTTACTTTATTTTGTTGTGACATTTGCCTTGTGTAATTACTTCTATTTTTGTTTTAAAGTATAGGGCAAAACAGGAATTTTATAACACTGATTACAGCCCCAGGATACATAAGCAAACTGCAACCTCTAGAACCACCACCTCCTGCAGACTGAGACAGGACAGTAGTTGGTAGGAATGGTTAGCTCTCTTAGCTCTGCCTGAATCTCCATAGTGGAAAGACTGGGAATTTTGCCAGTGAGTTTCACTGTTAGCTGACAGAGGGAAATAGGCTTACCTAACACACGTGGTTCCAGCTAGGTTCTGAAGAGCATTCTTCACTGGACTTGGACATGGCTGCTGTTTCGCCATAAACTTAATCTCTTTTTGCTGTGTTCTTTCTCATGCCTCTTAGTTCTTTCTCTTCTACCCAGTTCTGGTCTCCCAGGTCTTTAGACCATCTCTTCCTCACCTTTTTGCCTGGCATTTGCAGCTGCTTTTGCAGTCTTTCTAAATCTGCTTCTCACTTCCTTTCCTCATTTCACAAAATTAGTGAGAGACTTAATTGACTTGACTCTAGCAAGGCTGCTGAGCATGACAGACAACCTGGCCAGATTTGGACTGAAATTTGTAAGAGTGGTGAAGGGCACAAGCTGTACAAAAATGATTTCCCTCTTCCTGAAGGTCAGGTGGGACGTGGTGAAGTATCTTAGAAAACCATCAAAATTTACCAACATGCACAAATTATATTTTACTCTGTGATCATTTTCAGAGACAGTACTCAGGGCAACGTTGATTGAGACAACGAGATGTGATAAAGCCAGAAGCGCTGAGGGTACTCTTACCATGCAGCACCCTGTCAGGCTTCTCCTTGGTGAATTTTTCACCTTGGAAAGTCAGAACTGATGAGCAAGATTAGTCAATGGCAGTACATACATTATGATACCTCCAGATTCTTCCATCTCACCTCACTTCTAATTTAGTCTGTGTGTAGTTAGGATTCCATTTTAGATTTAAATAGTTAATTTCTGAGTCAAATAACCAACATAGTATCATTAAAAGATTCTAAAATTTTTCAAATGGAGTGTGAAAATGTCGCATTTCAACTTTGTTGACCCACCTCCTTGTTCAGAAGCAATTGAAATGGCTTTGCATTATGGCCCCAAAATATCATAGCTCATCAGGCTATGGTATTTGTCACTTGTCAAACCTAAGAGGAGAAAAATATAGATCACTTCCTAACGTTTTTCAGCCTCTTAAGAATCCAAATACATCTATTTTGTTTATTTTATAGAACTTTCTGGCTTCACATCATTCATCCATAAAGCCTTCATGTATAACCCTATTTTTGCATTTTGGATAACTAAATATTTTGTTGTTGTGGTTTAAGAACAGTATTTTCCAATTCAGTGTTCCCACTGAAACCACTCCAAACCATGTGCCACTTGATCACTCCCCCTCTCCCTCCCCTCAGCGGCCTGGAGAGGAGAACTGGAGTCATAAAAGGCATGGGATGAGATAACAACAATTTACTGGAAACAGCAATAAGATAAGAAAATGAACAGCAGCAACAACAACAACAATATTAATGACAGAAGGTACAAGAAAGAGGCAAACAATGTACATGGACACAGACACACCCCATCTCTAACAATACCCAACTGTTCCCTCTGCCATACTACACTGATCTGGAAGCGAGCCCTTCCCCCATCCCTGGAAAAAGTTGTGTAGAATAGCCTATGTGTCCTGGCCATGCCCCCTTCTGGCTACTGCAAAAATCAACCCTGTCCTGGCCAGAACCAGGACGTTTTTCACCCCTTATTCTATACCATCTCCATCATGCCCAGATCCTATATCTTCCAACTATATACATAAGCATGAGTATCATTTCCATAGTCAATGACCATCCCTCCAAGCTGTCTGTTGACTTCCGTTAGTCCATGACTGTGGGTTCAATCTGTCCTAGATATCTTCCAGGGGAGGAGGGCTGGTGTGCTGTCGGGTGGTTGGAAGCTGCACCAGGAGCTCACAATTGGAGCAGTTCATACTCATTGTCCGTGGTACTTCTGGCATACGGTGGCAGTGTCATTCAGCAACCACTTTTATACAATTCAGCATTACAGACTGTTCTAACCCAAAAATCAAACTCTGTGGAGGTACACATTGTGTTTCCCTGTTCCACTGTATCACCCATCAAGTGCACCCAGGTCCTTGAGCAAAAACAATCCCATGGATGGGTCTGCCTTTGCTTGAGGCAGGACTAATCCAAACTGTCTTCCCTAACACATTTCTCTTATGCTCCACAGGGACTTAATATCCTTCTATGGTACAGGGGCAGGGCCAGCAAGGTAGATCCTCTAGTGTTAACTAACCAGGGGGCCTGTGCTAAATGCAGATCCCAATGTTTGAAGGTCCCACCACCCGTTGCTTTCAATGTGTTTTTTAACAGTCCATTGTACTGATCCATTTTCCCAGAGACTGGTGCAGGATACGGAATATGAGGCACCCACTCAATATCATGCTGGCCCAGGTGTTGATGAGGATATTTTTGAAATGAGTCCCATTGTCCAGCTCAATTCTTTTGGGGGTGCTATGTCACCACATGAGCTGTTTTTCAAGGACAGTGTTCTGGGAAGTGATGTGAGGCACAGGGTGCATCTCCAGCCATCCAGTGGTTGTCTCTACCATTGTCAGCACATAGCGCTTGCCTAGGCAGATTTGTGGGAGTACGATGTAATCGGTCTGCCAGGCCTCATCACATATATATTTCAACCATTGTCCCCACACCAAAGAGGATTTACCAATTTAGCCTGACTGATTGCAGTGCATGTTTCACAGCTATGGATAACCTGGGATATAGTGTTCACCTCTCAATCACAACCCCATGACCTGAGGTGTTATGGGCCCACCGAGTCAGAAATAATTCACCCTTATGTTGCCAGTCCTGATCCACCTGAGACACTTTAATCTTGGCAGCCTGATCCACCTGTCCGTTGTTGCGATGTTCTTCAGTAGCCCAACTCCAACCCCCCCATATAATCAGCTACCAGAAAATGAAAAAGGATACACTCTCTTCACTGATGGTTCCTAGCATTTTGTAGGGATACACCAAAAATGGAAGGGTGGTGTATGGAGTCCTACATGGCGAGTCGCAGAAGCTATTGAGGGACAAGGTGGATCAAGTCAGGGTGCAGAGCTGAAAGCCATCCAGCTGGCTTCAGATGTCACTGAACAAGAGGAACAGCCAGCATTCTACCTCTACACTGACCTGTGGATGGTGGCAAATGCTCTGTGGGATGGCTAGAATCATGGGAAAAGAGCAATGGGCAGTGCAGAAGGAAACCATCTGGGCCGCTGAACTGTGGCAAGACATCACTGCCCGGGTAGAGAAGTTGGCTGTAAAAGTACATCATGTAGATGCACACACATCTTCTTCTGTATTGCTCCTTTTTGGAGCTACCACAGCATCCTCCTTGCAAATATTCTGTCACTTCATCAGGGTCATGTAGGTGAACTGCCAAACCATTGGAGCAAAGAATTTTCCCAAAAACTGGACTATTTTCTCCAACTTCCATGCCACTCATGACTATCTACCTTCAGGGCAGATCTCTGAATGACCTCCCTAGAAATCTCTGTCCTGAGATCCTGAGTCTAAATATGGTGTAGACTGCACTGAGGAGACATGGCAGACTTAGCAACAAGAACATGCTTTCCTTAACATCCAGCAGAAATTCAAAATTCTCAAGAAGGAGGAAAAGGGGGTGAAAAGCTGGGGGAAATCATCTTCCCCTTTTCCCCCCACTGACTGGGTTTGATTGTTAATGGACTCCCAGAGGTAGGTAGTGCCTGAGTAAGGATAGGAGAGCAACACTGAATACACATCCCAAGTGACCTTCATTGTCCTTTATCTTACCGTGTCATAAACTGATACCTCATAGCAGAGCAACAAAGCAATCCTGATCCCTTGCCCTGCTCTGAAAAAGAGCACCATTATGAGCACATAGTGCATATACAGAAACATGTACAGGGTTACGTACCACACCCACATGAGCAGACCAAGCAACACTGTGACCAGTATATCTGGACCTAATATAACAAATCAAATCAGATTAGATCAAATTTGTTTTCAACTCACTGTGGGCAGATCTGTTGTTATCTCAACCCTTCGTGCCTCACACTGGGCACCAAAGAAGGCTCTTGTGTTTTAGGAACGGTATTCTCCAATCCGGTGTTCCCACCGAAACCACTCCAAACCATGTGCTGCTCCATCACTCCCACTCCCCTTCCCCTCAGCAGGCTGGAGAGAATTGGAGGCATAAAAGGTAAAGCTCAAGAGATAAGAATAGTTTTTACTGGAAACAGCAATGAGATAAGAAAACATACAGTAACAACAACAGTGCTAATGACAGAGGGTACAAGAAAGAGGTGAACAATTTGATGTAGAAGGCGAACACCCCCCCCAGTAATAGCCAACCACTCCCTCTGCCACACTTCACTGACCCAGAAGTGAGCCCTTCCCCAGAAAATGACACAAGGTGGTATAGAATAACCTCCAAGTCCTAGCCATATCCCCTCCTGGCTACTGCAAAAATTAACCCTGTCCTGACCAGAACCAGGACAATTGTGGAGAGAGATAAAGATAATAGCATTTTATACTGAAAATTTTAAAACTCTGAAGGGGAAGCAAAACCTACAAAATTTTTATATACCTTATTTAATATCCACATGTTTGTATGAGCGTATGTATGTATATATATGCTTATCTAAAATCCAAAGAAATTTAGTTACTAATTAATCTGTTAATTTCTGTCAGACTTTAAATATGTTTTAAGTGCTGTTATTCTTCACTCTTCTGGTGTGGTATGTTCAGATGTGAAAATCACTTTACATGACTTCTGTTCTTCAATGGCTCTAAGTTTCTTTTAAAAAATGTGGTTAAATGTGAATTTGTGCTTTTGTCTGCAGGAATCAGAAACAAAATTTTAAGCTACAACTGGAATAATATTTTAATTGAAATAATAGGGCAGACTGAGGTTTTCTTTATCCAACAACTCCTGATAAAACTTCACAGTAGGGTTTAACCCTTCAATGCAGACTAAGTAGCTTAAAACTAGCTGCTTTTTCTTCTTTACATGATTTCAGGAGTCTCACGTTAAGACTGGCTATAATTTTAACATATTCAGTACTGTGAAACAGCTGGGGAGCAGAAGCCATATATCGAGTTGCCATTTGTTTTTCCTTCTCAATTGTGTGTATGTGTGTGAGTATTTAGCTGTTTTCACAGATGTTAAGCAAGCATTTCAGACAGTGTTTAGGATGTATCTCAGTTGCTATTAATAAGGTTGCTGGATCTGGATAATGTTATAGAATTCTTTTCTTTCTCTCTCCCTTCCTTTTTTTTTTCTTGTAATGCTTAGTTGGTAAGTATGATGCCGGATTTCAGAGCTGTTGCTTCATTGCACATAACTAACTCATCACTCTCTTTAACCTGTAGCATGAGCAGCAATTGCATAATGAAATTCGAAATTCCGTTTTCTGTGCTCATCTGTTAATACCCTTCAATCTCTGCGGTTCGTGTCTCATGTCTCACACCTGTTATCTTTTATCTTTTCTCCTCCCCCTTCCTCACTTCTTTCCACTCCTCCTTCCTCATCACTTCTTCATTCTCAACAAAGAAAGAAATGCTGTGATATTTCTTCTCCTTCCAAAACCTCCACTAGAAAGCATTGGCCACATCAAGGTAAAGGGCAAAGGCTTGAAACGGAAGGTCTTTCACGCTAGCTGTGAATGGTATGCTGTGCAAAACAACAACGGTTATTTTCTATTCTCTAATTTCCACCATTTGAAATGCTTTAATTTCTTGTAAAATCAGAACAAGATAGAATTTCAGAAAATGCGAATGCGTGTTTCCCTGCCTGCCTTTTTCTATAAGGCACAGTGAGTCAGGCATTATCATGCTTTTCCAGATTGTTTGGCAGTGAAGTACCTAGTTCATGAACAAAATTACTGTCAGCAGCTGGGGAACAAATAACAGCCCTTTTTCTCTCCTGTCACTCTGATGGGTCGTGTCAGTTTGAAGATAGAAAGTACTGTGCTGTTGCTCTGGAGCAGGCAGGCGATGGACCAGGCAAGGAGAACAGCCAGGTTGCTAAATACCACAGGTTTATGACAATCTTTTCAATTTGCTCCTAGACTTCTTACCTTATGATCTCGTTTGATTTTAGAGGAATCTTTCAAAATAAATCATGACCAGTTTTGAATGATTTTTGCACCCTCTATATGTGAAATGTATACTGAGGCAGAGAGACCTTCAGTTCGGATTATTGCATTATTATTTTAAAAAATTACCAGTAATAGCATGATGTGGAAGAAATAGGAAGTGATTTCTGGCTTACTGCAGTCTGCAGGGGTTTCCCCATTGACACCTGCAGGACTAGGCTTCTGTCTCTAAATTATATGGGTCAGAAGCCTTCAGAGGCAACTGCGGTAGTTGAGTTCAATCACACTGTCAGTCTCTGCAAATGGCTAATGAAAATGCAGTTTAGTTTTATGGATGGGAGTTCATAGTATTAATTTTCTGTATCATCAGAAGGAGAATGTAATTTTGATTTCATATTTTCTCCTTTTCCTTTTGTACCTCTATGGAAGAAGATTTGGAGACAGGCTGTTTGTAGGAAAGAGCCTTTTCCCCTTGCAGTGAGGACTCTGGGGCCACTGGAGCATAGCTCACTGGGCTGATGAATTACATATCGTCTCAAATTCATCTTGTTCCTTTTACAAAGAAATGCTAACGTATAGTGCATCCAGTTAGTACAATCTGTTCAAGCTTCTGCCTTGTGGGCCCTGTAGGAATTTGCCTTTTGAAGCACCAACTAAAGTTGGGATGGGAGAAGATGTTTTGCTCTCTCGGTTGGCCCCCAATTCACTCCACCTCTTCAGCAGCATTCCTAGAGCTCCCTTCATGTGCAATGAGCTGTTAACCTTCATGTTCTCATTAAAGACTGGATTCTTCTGGGTTGTGGTTTGACTAATGATTCCCCATCCCTGCAAAAGAACTGGAGCTGTTTGTTTTCCTGATTAGCGGGAGAACATTGCCCACTTCAGTGCTGCCTCAATTGCTCAGAGCGAGGGAGTTCTGCATTCCCATAGCTCAATGATTTCTGGAATCATCTTTTCTTTAGGGGTGGATTTGTGGCAGTTGCTAATTCCATGAGCAATACCATCACCCACAGCTGGTAAAGGGCTAGGAGATGCTGTGGCAGGTGACAGCAGCACTGAAATTCCTCTCTGCCCCTTGCTAAGAGATCCTGTGCTGCAAGTGCAAAGGTGGCACTGACCCGTCTGGTTCTTGCTGTCCTCTGCAGGCTTCTGCCCAGAGACTCAGCCGGGAGAAACTCCAGCAGCAGCAACAGCACAGGTGGATGGAACAGACTTAGCCTCTCCAATGTCTCCTCGGACTAGCAAGAGCCGCATGTCCATGAAACTGCGCCGCTCCTCTGGCTCAGCCAACAAGTCCTAAGTGGCAAGATGCCTGCAGCTTTCTAGTGAACAGCAATTGGCCACCCTCCCCACAGCGACTCACTGCGTTTTGGTTATTTTCACTGCTCACACCTTTCATTCAACGATAATGTCTCTCATGTGTGTGTGCCCATGCCCTGCATCCTCCTTTTCTGTATGTTTATTTTAAACAGTGACACTGGAATTTTTACTTTAATATTTTAGCTTTGTTTTTTTTATCAAACTCCAGTCTGCCTTTTTTTTTTCTTTGCAGTGCAGTTTGTACCCTGCACCTTTTACCTTCTTGGATGATTATGGATGATTAACTTTGGGTTTTAACTCTGGTTGATCTTGAGTCAGTATGGAATTGGAGACTGCAGTTGGATTACACTGTATTTATTGTGCCCCATTGCAATTTTCTCTGTAAGAAAGAAAGAAATATGTACAATTTGAAAATGAATGTACAATTTTAAATTGAAGTTGCATTTGTAAAGTCTTTGTCAAATGTCACAATGTTAATGCACAAGATGTGTACAGATTATTTATGTTGCAAATAAAATAGTTCAATGGCCTTTCAAGCATTACAGAATCCAAATGAAATAATTCGCTCTTAGCACCAACTCTTTCATCATAAAGCGATGTATCATTTCATAATTCTGCAGATAATCTATGCCAGAAGAAAATCACTGTGCTGAAATTCTACTTATGCTTGGCTTCCAAATATTTTTATAATGTTTGCTTTTCCAAGTGGTGTCAATAGTAAATGCCATTGAGTTTCATGAGTTTTAGCCGTTATCATTAGGCTGCTCCATCTAGATGTATATTCTTTTTTCTTACATTAAAAAAAAATTTAAAAACAAACACTTTCCTGATAGAAATTCATTGCTGTGATGATGGGTACTAGGGAAGAAAAGGGAAAATGCTCCACTAGCCTGGCCTGAAATGCTAATAATTTCAACCTTCTGAGCGCAGATTAGTACACGAGTTCCACCCACCCAGAGGTATTTTCCTACAGGAAATGAAATGCTCACATTTTGAGTCTAGTAAACAACAAAATGCTGTTAACAAAATGTAGCATGGCATCGGTACTAACTGCATGTGTAAATATATCATATGGGCAACGATAAAAAAAGAAATTATGTATTGTCATTCATGTAGTATCTACAAATTTGTAATGGTTGAAGAGAAGACATGCTATTTAATAATCCAATAAAATTATTCTTACCACCTTTTGTATATTAGTCATTCACCTCACTAATTGGATTCTTAGTCCAATTTATAGAAGAATTGTGTATTACATGCTCATGGAGCAGTTAAATGCAATACTCATCTTAGTTTTCATTTGTATTAAAAAGTACACACAATTTCACAAGAACGCCCCACTGAAAACTTTTCCCCAGATCTAGTAGATACATCTGCAGGTAATACAAAGTATAGGCCATTCCCTTCTTCAGGCTGGTTGTTCCAGTGCTAATTGTAGGAGCAGTTAATAATCGTCACGTTTGTGTGGTCTGGAGACCTTCATCTTGGACTACACAAGGGGAGAAAGAGGAACCATGATTTAAAAAAAAAAACATAGTGACTTTCTCCAGGGGCAAGCTCATTTAATTGCATAAACAGGCATTTTTACCTAAGTGGCTGTTGCCAACAAACGACGGAAAAATGCACAACTTAAAATAACGTGCTTTATTTTTGGCATATTAGTGAGTTGCAAGTTTATCCTCCTTTGTCAGAAAGCAAATCTTGGCTGCATTAGGTTATATTGTATTAATTCATTTGTCCGAGTTCTGGAACTAAAATGACAAAGTCTGTGAAGCACATTTAACATAAAGCACTTATCGCTTGCTTGCAGCCTTTGGGCATGATACATCTTCTGTTGTATGTAGCAAAATATAAAACTACAGAAATAATTGCTTTAGATGATGCTAATCAAGAGATTGAAATATTTTGCATGCTCATTTGAGAGAATGTTAGAACAAAGGCTACGACTGGGATCAATTTGGTTCTTCAGAAATCACCAGCCGACCCACTTTGCCTTGCTGAATTCAAGAAAGGCATGAGCTTTGTTTTAAATCTTTTATTGAATTTTCTTGCCCTTATTTTTAGCCTCATCTGCTATCACATTTAGGAACAAGCACTCATGGAAAAATTAAATAAGTAAACAAACAAACAAATACTGGCTGAGGTGTCAGTAGCTGGTAAATTCAACAGCAATTCAAAGCATTTGACCAGAGCACTGTCAAAGCCAGGGGAATACACACCGCGGGTTGCTTTGCTAAAGGTAGGTGTCGTTAGGGAGAAGGAAGGTAGCCTGTCACCTGCGCTTTAGCAACATGTCTAAAGACTGCTTCATGTCCTAATTTCAGCTGTTCACAAGACTCGGAGGAGCTCACATCGAAAGCGCAGCTCACAGGGGAGAGGGGTCGAAGGCCGGCTGAAAAGGCGAGCCGCACGCAGGGTCCTTTTCGCCTGCCTGCGATGCAGGGGCTGGCAGGGCCACACACTGCCCGGCCTGGCGAGACTGAACTGCCCTTCTGGCTACTCTCGATGCCGCACTAACAAGCCACTAACGGAGCGGAGCAGCTTTCGGAACGGCCAGCTGCCAGGGATGTGTGTTTTGCCTACCGCACGGTTGCTAGAGTACAGAGACACAGAGTAAGCAGGAGATGCGTACTTAGCCATAGAAGATCAATACCTCGTATTTCAATTAAGCAGACAGCACGATTATTTTCCCATACGTTTTGCTAGCTATTATATGACTTGACACTGACTTAATATGAACATTTACCTTCTCGACTATCTTAGTACAGAGTACAGCAAACAAAACACCTCACGAATGCTGAAGCTCAGGGGCTAAGGCTATTAAAACAAGGTCACTAGATCAGGCTCCTTTTCTCACGAAAAATAATTCCTCTCTTTAGATATTCTATGTACAGCTGTACTTCTGTCCGTCGCCACGGAAGATGTACTGGCGGCGGGCCGCCACCCGACGCCTCGGTATTGCCCGCCAGCCGGCAGACGCTGGCGGGGCTCCTCGCCTGCTGCCGCCAGCCCGGGGCCGTGTCGGCGGCCGCCCCCCGTCCCCCGGCCGCCCCCGGTGGCTGGGGGGCTGCGCGGCGCTCCCTCCATCGCGGGGCTCGGCGAGAGCGCTGCCGGCAGTGCCGCCCGTGGGCTGAACACGCCGCCGTGCCGGCGCGGGCGCGCGTCGCTACCCACCGGCCGGGGAAGGCGGGCGGGAGTCACCGGGCGGCTCCTCCGGCGTCGTAGCCGTGAGAGCCGCGACTTTCCATAGGAATTACAGCGTGGCCAGGGCTCGCTCGGCTAGCCCGGGCCCTCGGAGCAGTCCCACTGGGGCGGCCGCGGGCCTAGCAGCCCGGCCGGACGGGCACCTGGAGCAGCAGGACCTGCCTGCTCTCCGGCGGGTGGCACTTGCTGGCGTGCCGCGCCAGCCCGGGCGCGCTGAAGA
>VWZW01005303.1:0-59746 GCA_013397115.1 Edolisoma coerulescens | reverse complement strand
CGCCGGACGGGGCTCGGGCAGGAGCGTCTGTCGCGGGTGCTCGTGCCGGTGCCTTCATCCGCCGCCGGGGCCGTACGGACCGCCCCGCACGCCCTTCCGCTGAAGGGAGCCAGAGCTGGGAACTGGTTCCCTCCTTCTGCACAGCCACATCAGGAGTTTTCCCAGAAGTAGCCAGAAAGCTCCGGTACTGCGGTGAGCTCCCAATGCAAGATCAGGGCTGCCACGGCCGCATAAAATGCTAAATCACGGCTCTGCGTTGTGGCCATGACTGGTCCCTCGGCAGCCTCACCAGCGGGCAGCCTCCCGAGCCGAGGGGAGGCAAGACTGAGGTGTGGTACAGCAAACTGCAAAAGCGCCCGAACCTCCCCCCAGCCCGCCCCGATGCAACTCCTGGCCCATTCGCGGGGGCCCTGAGCCTGGTGGCAGCTGGTGTGCCCCTGGAGCACGGCAGGAGTCGCGTTTGCTAAAGCACTGATCGCCTTCTTACGGGAATGAAGCGCTCTGGCAGCGGGGTCTCAGCAGCCCCTCCGGCCCCACCGCCCATCTCCTGTTGGACCGCCCATGAACTCGAGCCTGGGTTTGGGGGCAGGACGGTGCTGTCCCGCCCGCAGACCTGCTGCCCGCAGTACACACGAGATGGCGTGCCACTGGAAATGACCGCGCTAAAGGCTCGCTCCGTTCCTGCCCAGGGACAGACAGCCCTTGCCACGGTAGGACGGTCGGACTCACCCTGCTGGAAACACCGCCTAGCCGGAGGAAGTAGAGGGCACCAGGAGAAACGGAGAAACAGCACCTCTGGTTCGAGGGGCTTTCCAGAAGTGGAAGAAAGATACGAAGCCCTTATGCAAGACCAGAACTTGCCCCACCTGCTCAAAATACTCAACCACTTCTCTGTGTAAGTGCTCTGATTATATTTGCTTAGCAAAGTCTTAATCATGTTTTACATTACTCTCCCATTTTCCTCCATTTTCATGGTTGCACTGAATCTCAGATTAGATTATAGACTCTGCAGGCTAGAGATCACCTTTTGTTAGTACAAACCACTGTAATTGGGACCAATGAGCCATGCTTTCATGCAGTTAGGTCACTCTACTGACTGGCTGCTTGATTTTTACCCAACATTTTTTACCTTTGTAGCTGGACTTCCCAGCTACATTTCTCACTGAATAACTGGATCTCTCGTTACAGATCAACTGTTCCTCCAAGCAATATGTAAATAGTTCCTTCAGTTTCCCCTTGTAAACAATGTTCCTATTAATGTTTCCTTTGCTTTTGTCACATTACAAAAATAGTCTTTGGCAGGAATGTCCAGTTCTGGAATGTCCAGTTCAGTTCCCAGTCCTAAGAGGTGAGGAATCCAACGATGCCTTTTCCTGCACAGGAGTAGCAGGAGGTAGAGTGCCAGTTGGAAAGCAGGTGTATTGAGTGCTTACTGAAACTCCAAACATTTTTCCAGTAAAAGCTGTAGGCTGGAGTTGCATCAGGGAGTTTCTCCAGGCCCCCAGTGTCATCATGTGATGTGGCCAGAACATCATGGGAAGGCTTGGGGAGTAGCCTACAGTCACAGATGTGGAATTGCTGCTCCATCTCCCCAGCTGCTGTCCCTCCTGCTGTGCTTCTTGGCTCTTCCCTGTGATTTGGTGCCTGTCTGTGCCTCCCCCTTGCTCACAGTGCCCTCCAGCACAGCCCTCTTGTAGCTTTCTAAACTTGCCTCCAGTTTATGATCAGTTTCTAAGGTGGGACCCAGCTGTAGAACCCATCATTCTATCCTTGGTCTTGCTGCAGCATGTGCCAGCGCCCGCAGATGTCTGACAAAACCACCAGCAAAATTGGTGGATTCAAGTCGGTTCAGCCACCTTGTGACTCATTTCTCTCAATAAACATACCGGTTTTCCCAGGCTGTCTCTGCCCCAGTACAAACTCCCAGTGCCCTGGCTCCCACTCGGAAGGGTCATTATTCTGTAATTACAGATTATTTCCCCTCCCTCCCTCCCACATTTACAAGAGAATGTAACTGTAGTGACTGGCATTACACCCGACTCTCACGGCTTCTAAGCTTTCCAAACTGTTACATGGGTTTATCTTCTTGCCATCATCCTTTACTCCTGCCAGAAATTTTACAATTAGAAAATTCCGATAATTTATAAGAATAGTTAACGATTTTGTGGGCGCACCCCCAAATCCTCTGTAAATTTGCTGGATTTTTTTTTCCACTGTCTTATTACATCCCGTTAGTTCCATCACATAGCTGAGAGTGCAGCACCTCACCCTCCTGGACATGATACAACAGGAGAACTTTATTTAAGGTCAAAGCTTTTCTAAGCAAGGAGCTGAACAATGTTATTGCTCCTGTCCTCACACTGTGTTCTCTACAGTCTGCTAAAATCAGGTTGGCCATGATTAAACATGTTGGCTGCTTACACAAGAGTCATCCTTATATGACCTGAGATTAACCAAATGGTTAATCACACAGTAAATAGGAAATAAAACTTCCAGTGGAAAAATGCAGTAGCTAGTGGGGAACTGGCAGGGTGAAAACAAGAGGAACCAGTTCCTCCTCTTACATCCTTTGCTTCTGCAGTCCATTCCCTCCTCTCCAGCTGAGGCTGAATGTTGGAGTGCTAGGGAATGGAAACAGCACTGCTCTGCCTCCCTTTCGGCCAAAGTTTCTCATTTTGTGTGAAGGGACTTTTACCTTGTTCATAACTTTGCTGCTGAAATAAGCCTGAGGGACCCATTCAAGCCTTGTCAAGATTCAGCAATCAGATTCAGTGTTGGCTGGGCCAACCTCTTGGGGACCTTCCAAAGCGAGGACAATCTTCAGATTCCTCTAGATACCTTTCCCTGTTGGTACCTTCTTTTAGGGACATGAGTTAGTGCTGGACTTGTCAGTGCTGAGTTAATGGTTGAACTCTTAAAAGTCTTTTTCAGCCTAATTGATTCCATGATTGTGTGACTCTGGAGGATGCTCCATCTGATTGCCCAGGCTGCTCCAGAGTTTGGCACTAGAAGCTCATCACCCAGGTCCTTGTACATGCCAGCTGTCCGGGGATAGACATCTCTCGCTGTGAGGCAGGCATCCCATTGCTTTCAGCCCCAGCCATGTCTCCAGCAGCTCCAGGACACGTGGAAGCCTGTGCAGACTCTGAAGAGGAGGTCTACACCTCCATGGTCCATGAATAACACATTGCCAAGCAAGTGGGCAGCTGTATTTATGTTTCTGAACAGTCTTGGGGCATAAACAGCAAGAGGAATGTATGACCTAGAAATGCCAGCTGGCAGAGAGAAGGTCTTGAGTGAGGTCTGGTTCTCAGAGAAAACCCTAAAAACTCTTCTGGGGGCTGAGCTGACAGAAAGAAAAAGAGAAATGCCTTTTGCCACTTAATAAAATAAAAAATAACCACAACTTTTTAAAAAAAAATAGTTAAAAATAAAATAGAAAAGAACTATAAGCAAAGGATTAAAGAGCATTTCTCTCCTTCATGTTTGCCCTCCTCACCACAAAAAAAAATCATTGTGGTTGAGTTTTTTATATTGCAGGATTTCAAGCGAAGTTGACTTTTAAATCTTGCCCTGACATCTGGTTTGTAATTAATGGAGCAGTAAATAGGAGGGAGACAGAGGCTGCCTCAGAAGCCTGTCCTTGATACATGACTCTCCAGCAATATAGCGAGATGAGCGATACCACCCCCAGGCTCCAGCACTTAAACAAAATCCAGGCTAGTTTTGGTGGCAACACAAGCCATTTCATCTTCCCCCTAGAACAAGGCTGCCAATTATCTTGCTGTGGTTGGGGATTTGATGCCAGTGACAGACATTGAAGGAAATACCTGCATTATGAGGATATGGATTGTCTAATATAACTGACCTTGCTAGTATCTTAATTGTGTTATGTTTTACCTGAGGACAATCTGCTTCAAGAGGAAAATGATGCTAACAGCTGCTATGTTTTCTTCATTGCTCAAATATTAACAAAAACCTTTCTGTAAGGGAAGGTAGAAAACACTGTTCTGTGAAGGTACTTGGGTTAGAGGGATTTGATGGGTTTTGAAGACACTCTGAAAACATTTAACTTTCCTCTTTTTCCACAAATGAAGTGATGCTGTGAACTGGTCACATCACATCACCCATCACTACGGTGATACTGGGAGGACAGTGGTGCCATGGCTCCTGCCCCTGCTCCGTAAGTGAGCAGCTGCATAAGGGCCAAAGGAGCAATCTCATGTTTTGGTTATTCCCCACTTCCATCAGCCCATTGCAGGGAAACCAGGTCCTCTCCAGGGAGCAGAGTGATGGTGCCAAACTTATAAAAGTTACAGGAGACTCGATGGGACCATTATGACTTTTGTTACTTCATTACAGATTTCAGCTCATTTCAGCTCATACCCCACAGGCTGAAGCCATTCGCCATTTGCCAAATTTGCCTGCAATGAAGTTATTTATTGATGTCTCCATGACATAAATAGGAAGATTTGGCTTCCTTTGGCATGAGATGCTCAGCAGTCTGCTCCCTACAAGCATCATTATATGTTGCAACTCATTGAAAAAAGATCTCCTAGCCCAGAAAGCCATGGTTAATAATTACATGGATGTCAGTAGTGGCTTTCAGGGAGGCCGAGTCCCAGCTGCTCTCGGTGCAGGTGTGTGTGCAGGCAGGTGCATGGTTCTGTAGGCAAAGAGAGCAACAACTGAAGAGACCAGAAGGCAAGACAGCAGGGGGGTGGGAGAAATGAAGTTTCTGAGGGATGCCTCTGCTGCATGCTGGGCTGGGAAACTCCATGCCTGCCTCCAGTAAAGTTTAGGCATGACAGAGAAACATGCTGGTTGCCTTATTTCCCAAAAGGGCTCAGTCTAGGAGGCTTTCAGAGTGCAGAGATCAGGACCAGATGAATCACAGCCACAAATACTTAATTTTGTTATGATCACACTTCGTCCTGCTCTCGTACTAGCACTGGAGCATATTTAGTTCTGCAGGGATGTGGTGCAGGGAGCTGAACCCTTAGGAAAACATTTACCTTTTTTTCTTTCCCCCCCCAACCCCAATAATTCTTTCATGCCCCTGTTCTAAGGCCCCCTTATTCAATAAAATTCCTCTGAGTCAGAGGTGCAACAGGCGATTCCCCAGGGCTTTCTGCCATCCCTACTCCATGATACCCTCTCTATTTCTCCCTCCATTTTCCTCAGGTCACACCAAATTCCCAGGTCCTTTTTCTGCCAGAACTGGAGGCACTTCCTGACAGAAGTATGCTACCACATCTTTGCTTGCCTATGCAAAGGAATGGCAGGATTTGTTGTGGAATAAGGTGCAGGTATGGCCTGGCCACTGCAAAGCAGATGGCAGTGCAGGAGCCACCACTGCCAGCAACAGTTGCAAAGGGGCGGATGGAGCGTGGGAGATACTGATAAGGAAAACCAGTGGCAAGGGTGGGAGAAGACAAGCAAACCAACATAGAAAGCTGCCTAGAAACAGCTGGGCAGAGCAGCACCCAAAAGAAACATGCTGGAAAATTGCATTACAAGGAAATAAACCACATCTGAGCTGGGTGCCTCCATCTAGAAAAGCAACAAGGAGGATGATAGCTTCCAAAAGGAAACAGCAATTCATCTCTTTGCAGGGAATGTGACAGAGAAGGGCAAAGGAAAGGCAGCACTGAGCCAGAGACCTGCTGCTCTTTTCTGACAGGGCACCACCAGCTTCTGAGCCCAGCCACCTTGTTCATCCACAAATGAGACCTGGCAAATGCCCACTGTGCACAAAGCTTCAGGGAGGTGGTTGCAGCGCTGGCTCTTGGCATATGTGTCAGGATGGAGACTCTCCCCTTTTGTTTTTTTGTGAGTGAACACCCATGGGCAACCCTGGAGGGCAATGACAAAATGCTCTGCTGGCTGATGAGGTAGGAAAAGGGAAAATGCATCACTGCTTCAGGATGATCCACAGCCACAGCTCCTCTTCAGCTTCCTTCCCCTCTCCAAGTGCCAGTGCCTGCATAGAAGGCAAGGGCAGTGGTGACAGGAAGATGTCTCCAGCAGAACCCAGGGGAAAAGCAGTGCCAAGCCAAAATCATCAAGCATATATCTCATTGTTTTGAAAATATTTTTTCCATTTAGGACTTAGCCCTCTTTACTCCAAAGCCGGGAGAGGGGACTCAAAACCAGCATCAGGCTCCAAGTACTGCTAACATAATGATCCCTAGCAGCTGCCATGCAGGATTCTCCACTTACATTTGTTTTGCTTCTTTCGTGACATTTGATTAAAGTCTTGCTATCCTAAATATTAATTAAAGTGCTTGGAGGCAAGGCCTAAATTTCGCTTTGCCTCCCAAGTTCACCAGCTCCATCCTCCTCCTCCTCCTCCTCCAAATATGTTTTGCTATAAATTACTGGCACTGTTCCTGTTGATAGTCAACATAATCAAACATTTGTAAGCATGCTGTCTCTTCAATCTGTTCAGTTGATGCACTTTACCTGATCTTTCATTAAAGTAATCAAAACACTTGCTGTGCCACGTCTAATGAATGTTGCATGTATGATTAAGTACTTTCATTCATATTGCAAGTTTGATTTAATGTAATCTGCCTTTCAGACAGCCATTAGCCTAGCTCCTGCGTGAATTCGATTAATTGGCTGAATTCTTCCAGATGTCCTTTAAGTATTACAGGAATTTCTATGTAAAAACAGCAGGGACCATCTAGCAGAGAAGCAAACAATGATACGTTATATTGCTGCCATGACTTACAAAAAGCTGGATTCATTTTCATTAATAAAACATCTGTACTACTCCACAGCTATGCATCAAGATGCATTTATTTTATATGTTTATTTCTCTTATGATTATAAATAGACAGTTAAACAGAAGCACAGTATGTTCAGTTGAAAGATACACAAACAGAACTGTATCAGAAATGAAAATCTAAATAAAGAATGTCAGAGTTAGGACTTATAAAATAAGTATCGTGTGTTGTAACAAACATGGCAGTGACCCCTATGGCTAGGTGGTATTTCTTAGGATAAAGGCATTTTTCTTAGAGCATGATGAATCTGAAAACAGTTGGTTCCTGGGTTGAAATGTCCTATGTCCGGTTTATGTTTATATGGCCTATTGTACCTTTAAGTGTGAGGAAAAATGCAGTTTGGCATTTTTAAGTGGTGTGCAGTAAAGAGAAAAAGTGTCATTAAAATAAACAGTTTTTCTAATTCTCAAAATGAGAATTACTTTCTTTTTTTTTCCCATAAAGTTACACTTCAGAAAGGAATCACTTTTTCCTAAAAAGTGAAATTCCCAGAAGCCGTTTTGTGTTTCAGTGCCTACTGCACCCAGCCCGTGCAGGACATGTTACTGTTTCAGGGCATGGGGAGGATGTTTCCACAACCCAAAGTAGCTCCCTTCACTTTCTGCTGACCTTGCTAGATCCAAGAGCATCTTTTGAAGAATGATGTGAGAACTCAGAACCTTCTTTCCCCTTTTGTCCTCTCTCCCTCTGCCTACCCTTCTCATCCTCAGGAATGAGCCCATGGAGCAGACTGGAGAAGTCTGGCAGGAGTTTGACACTGACCCTGTGGCCCTGAGCTCAGCAGATCTTAATTTTCCTGGATGTGTGGCACTTCTCATCCAAGTCAGAGAGCTGCAGGGCTCTGCCTATTGCCACTCGCTTTCACCGGGCTCTGCCAAGTCAGGAACTGAGGAAGGGAGAGGAGCAGCAGCACTGCAGCTGTTGCAGCTGTGTTGCCACTCTCCCCAGCAGTGCTCAGTCAAGTGGCTCTGTCTCAGCTGGGGAACAGCCAGGTCACACTCTTCCCTCTCCTCCCTGGCTCCCTCTTTCCCAGCTGCTGCAGAGCCTTACAAGTGTGTTTGGTCCTTGAGGTACCTCTCCCGTGCAAGACAAATTATTGCCACTTTGCACCACGTCAGGACTTTACTGACTGCCCTGTAGTCAGTATTAGCAGGAGCTCGTACTAGCCAGTTCCTTTTCAAGAGCTGTTTGAATAGATGGTGGATTTGCAGGAGACATCTGAAACAGTATTGTTCAGCAAAAAATTAAGTGGTAAAATGAAAGGGATTGAGACTTGCTAAACTGTAACTCCTTTTTTTCCCAACATACTCACTGCACTGGCCAACAGCTTGCTTCTTTATGTACACATTCTCCTCTGCTTTCACTTCTTTCTCTCTTTCTTTCTTTTGTTCCTGTGTTGTCTATTATCCCCCTATAGCAAAGGTACCCATAAAAATTCTGTACTTCTAGGATATGATATATTATATTATCAATATTATCTGTATCCTGCTATGAAAAACACTTTAAGGCCAATTTTCTACCACAGCTGTGCTGTGATACTTTGCTCCAGTACCCACAGAACCTCATAAAAGCCTGGCCCTGTTGTATTGTGCCTAAATCGTTACACTAACCCATTGCAAAGGTCTCCTGCCCATGACAGGGAAAGCAAAACACGGAGAGCTGATTGACTCCCTAGATCTCTGTTGCAGCTGGATTTTCTTAGCAGGGAGAGCAGTGGGTTGGCTGGAGAAGGGGAGCGTCCGCGGGAGTGAGTGGTGAGCAGGAGGTGAGGCAGGCTTCCTCGGCAAGCCGCAGGAGCCTCGGAACAGCGGCAGGAGAAGCACTTTCCCCTTTGAGACGCATCAGAAACCTGACTCTCAAAGCAACAAAAACAGTTTCTAGATTTTTGCAGAGAAAAAAATTGTGTAAATATCACCTATAGGTGACCAGTCTAAAAATGAAATGTAGCAAAGCCTTTTCTAGTTTCCAGTGCTGCACGTTTTTCAAGGCAAATGTGGAAAAGTCACATCTTCTTTTGAAGCCCGTGAGACTGAGAAATTAAATCAGGGGGCTTTGTTATTGATGTTTTTCTAATACAAATGTTTTGAAATCCCTGCATTTCATGTGTCTCTTACAAATAAGCAGGAATGTGTGATGAGTCATCTTTGCTTTTAATTCCTTTAATAGATTCTTACCTCACCCACTAACATCTAAACAATTCTTGTTTCTGTAACAATCCCTTCCTCAGTGGTAAATATTGCTCTCAGACAGCATCTTTTTTGGAGGTTCATTATATTCATTCTGTGGCTGAGACTCATTATACTCAGTTATTTATTTAAAAGAATAAAATGACAGCAAATGTTTGCATGTATCATGTCTCCCCTTACACATATATTACGTATATTTCAGCAACAAGGCCCAGCACTCTCATAGTTTTGAAAAAAACAGATGGCCTTCCTTCCTAGCCATCACTCCTCGAGAAAGGAATACCGAAAGGCGATGGTGGAGTCTAACCTTGCCTGCTAAATGAGATTCCGCTGACGCTAATGGGAGATTTGGCAAAGACAGGAAAATAATTTATGAACTATTTGAATATTTTCAATTATAAAATTAAAAAAAACCAAACTTGGAGAATGGTTAAGAAGGAAGAAGCAAATGACAATGCCACTATAAGGCATGGTGAAATGGTATATGTGGAACCAGTCCAAGAAATAATTTTGATACCTACTGACAGGTTTGAGTCTTCCTGAAGTACCAAAGTATCACCCATCTGAAGAGCTTGCCAAAAAATAAGTTCACAACCTTTACACAGGAGGAAGTCCTCGGCCATTTAAACTAACATTTCATTGATCCAACATTCATGGCTTCTGTTTGTGTTCTTCTAAACCAAACCCCAAGTCTAAAAGCAGCACCCACTTCTATTCACACCCAACTACATCTGGCCCTCAAAAGAGACATTCTAACTGGTGCACAGTCACAGCAAAAGGTTTTTGAGATTATAATCAGCATAATTATAAAAATGGAGTGAAGTTTGGCCTCAGCGAGCTGTAAAATACATTTTTAACTAGGCCATTGATAGAGTAGAGACAAGATGAAAAACAAGAGGGGAGGGCAAAGGTTTGGCTGTGTGGCCATTCTGGGAAATGACTGAAAAACAAGAACAAAGCTATTCAGAGCAGGTCATTAAAGAAAAAATATCTTAAACAAGCCTAAAAGATAGGAAATAGAAATATGACATGGTCACTTACAAAACAGAGGTCAAAAAGACATCAGTAATTAATGATGAAAAGATAAAGAACCAAGCACTTCATTTCAAAAAAATAGTCAGGAAAGGCATAATGGCACTGCCAACAGGAAAAAAAGACTTTGCAGAAGTAAATGGAAATGAATAAGATCTCAATAGAGGAAAAATGGATAATTGAAAAAGTCGAACTGCAAATTGCTGCAGAAATTCACCTGGAACATAAACCAGTTATTTAGGACTAAGGGTGAAATATAGTTTTGAATGGATCCATTTTTCTTCAAAGGGACCTCCAGGCACACACTGCCAATTTTGCTCTGATATTTTTCCATTGCAGTTTTTGTGCATGGAAAATACAGGTGAAAATGTCTACCATGCCTAAAAGTTTAAAGACTACTTTCTAAATGCAGACCAGTGGATTTTACTTCTATTTCATCAAGAGATTCTGAAATGAAAGGGGTGGGAAGCAGAAGCCAAGAAAAATGGAGAACAGCAGATGTTTTGACACAGCAGTTTCAACCCTACTAGCATCTTCCCTTGTTTTCTCTATTGTTTTCTGAGCTTCAGCTCAGATGAGCAAAACTAGATAATCATGGAGTCCTAAAGTGGCCTGGGTTGGAAGTGACCTTAAATATCAACTCGTTCCAAACCCTGTGCCACGGGCGGGGACACCTTCCACTACACCAGCTTGCTCAGAGCTCCATCCAACCTGGCCTTGAACACTTCCAGAGATGGGACACCCACAATTTCTTTGGGCAATGAGTTCCAGTGCCTCACCACTCCCACAGTACAGAATTATTTCCCCATATCTAATCTAAGCCCACTCTCTTTGAGGTCATTCCCTCTTGCCCTGTCACCACATGCCCTTGTACAAAGTCTCTCCATCTTTCTTGTAGGCTCCCTTCAGGTACTGGAAGGCCACAGTTAGGTCACTCCAAAGCCTTCTCTTTTCCTGGCTGAACAATTCCAATTCTCTCAGCCTTTCATCATAGGAGAGGTGTTCCATCCCTGCAACCATCATGGTGGCCTCCTCTGGACTCTCTCCAGCAGGTCCGTGCTGGGACCCCAGAGCTGGATGCAGCTCTGCAGGTGGGGTCTCCCCAGAGCGGAGCAGAGGGGCAGAATCCCCTCCCTCTCCCTGCTGCCCACGCTGCTTTGGATGCAGCCCAGGACACACTTGGCTCTCTGGGCTGGGAGTGCCCCTGGCTGGGTCATGTCCAGCCTCTCACCCAGCAGCACCCCCGAGTCCCTCTGGGCAGGGCTGCTCTCCATCTGTTCATCCCCAGCCCGTGTTGGTACCGGGGGTTGTCCTGACCCAGGTGCAGCACCAGCACATGGTCTTGTTAAACCTCATGAGACGCGCCTAGGCCCACTTCTTGAGTTTGTCCAGGTCCCTCTGGATGGCATCCCATCCTTCAGGTGCTTCAACAGGAGCACTCAGCTTGGTGTCATCTGAGAATTTGCTGAGGATGCACGTGAACCCTTCATCCATGTAATTAATGAAGATATTAAATAACACCGGTCCCAATACAGACCCTTGAGAGACACTACTTGTCACTGATGTCCACTGGGACTCTGAGCTGTTGAATGCAGGGTGTAAAACAGCAGTGGATAGCCTAAATCATACAGCCTCCGTTACACTCTGGAGTTGTAACAAAAGGAGTTCATCTCAATGAAAAAAAGGTGAAGTGAAGGTACAACTTTCTCACAGTCACTGGTGCAGGAGGTTGTCCCACTACTTCCACCTAAAGAAGATGAGAAAAAGGAAATAATCTATGTTACAGAATTGTTTCAGTTAATTTCCCAGTTTTCTTTTTTTTTTTCTCCAAGGACTGTATTAGAAGTCTACAGTTACAAAAGCCTACAGTTGTGTTAAGCAGGTCACATGTTTCAGAATAACCAAGCCCAACCTTCTCCACCCTTGGTTGAGTCTCCTGATGCTGGTAAGGAGATCCCCAGTGTGTGGAATGACAGAGCCCTGCACAGAGGCACATGGGGCACTGAAAAATTTATCTCTTTTTCTGAAGAAGCTGCCACACCAGAGGTTTGATGTATTATGTAGTAATGCACAAGCCCTCCCACCAGTCAGTGACTGCTCCAGCCCTATCAGAAGGATTGATAACCCCATCACCCCTGTAGTGCAGAGCCAGCTCAGACACTAATTCCCAAGGGCTGGACCACAACACATACCTTTTACATGAAGAAGGAATCTGAAGAGCTGTGGACTGTAAAATATAGTGAGGCTGTTGTGGGAGAGGATTGGTGACACATCTAGCTGGTATAGCTGTGGGTCTCGGGCAGTGAAGGAGGACACATATGGTAGCTGCTCTGCATAAGGGTGACCAAGTTTAGCAGAGAAGACATGATGCCATGTCTCAAATACTGCTTTTTAGTAGCACATCTGTGTGTGGATCCGAGGAAAGAGAGTTCATGATGATCTGCATTTCAATGGGACATGGGAAAATTAAGAGTATCTGTCCTGACATTTCCAGAAACCAGGAAAAAGAAATCCTAACAGCTGTAGGTGTTCAGTTAAGGCATAAAACCCTTAAACACCATAAGTCAGTCAGGTGCATCCCTCTCTGGATGCTGAACCATAATCCCTAAGTGCCCAGCACTTGCAGAGGCTTAATCCTTTTCAACAATGGGATGAGCTGGAGGATATATCCTTTCAAGATTTACATAACACCCCAGCACACATGTCTTTTGGGAGGATAAGAGCTGCTTAGTATGTCCTGCATTCACATTTTTACAGCCATTTGGTTTACATCCATGTCTCTCTCCCCAGTGAGAAATCCCAAGCTGATGACATTGCCCTCAACCCACCACCATGCTGGTTATGGGCTTCCCAGCTGGCTCAGCCCAGCAGAAAGCACTTCTGCACCCCCTGTCCTGGGTGCAGCCCTTGCCCTGTCACACAATGCATCTTGTTGGGCCCACGCCCTTGCAACTCCCCCCAAACACACACAGGTTCTGTGTCCTCTAAAGATACAGCAGCAGAAACATATAAGAAGATGAGAACTGGGGCAGTTGTGTGGGGAAGGACAATGGCTAACTGGTATCTCGTGAAAAGCAAGCCACAGCACCCTGGTGTGAGCCAGGCACACAGTATTATTAACCTTGCCTTACCCTTTATTGGTCTTTCTATGTGCAATTCTTGTGCTGTATCCTTACCTTAAAGGTGATCACCACAGAACTCTACAGTCATGCTCCATTGCTACAGCACTACAGTGAGCCATGTTTCAGTTGGGTCAGTTGGATACTGCATCCACTGGAACGAAGTTTGCTTTCAAACATAACTGTTTTCTGGTGATCTTCAGAGTTCCTTTGAAAGGGAGAAGCAATCCTGACATCAGCCTTCCTCACTTTTAACTACTCTGAGTGTTTTCTTCATGCCAGCAATCTCCCATGGATGCAACAATCAATTCTCAGGAAAAGGATAGGTGAACAACTAACACATCTGAACTGAAAAGAGAAAAAAGGTATGAAATAGAGAAAAAAACCTACAATGAAATTTAGCCCAGTCTTTAGTTTTCAGCTGATATCCTTGCATCTTTCTTTTCCTATCAGCTGTGTTTCCTTGCTCTTCTTTTGCAAGCCCTATAGCAGCTTCATCTGCAAACTGGCAGATCCACAGCATTCCCTTGGCTCTTCTTCAGCAGTACAAGGCACTTGTACCTAGCTGCAAAGACTTTCTTTTTTTTTGCCAGGGACACATTCAACGTTATTAACTGTGGTGTTTTCAACATAAGGTTTAGCCTCATGACGCTTTTACAAATATACAGTAGCAACACTGTAAAGTCCACACACACATGGATCGTCCCCTAACCCCCTGCTTGGGAGAACAGGGTTGTAACAAGGAACTGAGGAAGAAACTTGGAAATGTAACAACATACAAGTCAGACCAGACATTATTGAAGTCTGTCCCAAAAATATAATTATCTTGCCTTGTCCCTTTCTTTCTACAATGTGCATATAATATTATCCATTGCATCACAATGTACAAAATCTGTAAGAATTACAGATTAAGGAGTGGCTGTTGTCTTTCTCTGCCTGCTTTAGTTACTGTTTAAGCAATTACTTCTGCCTCTGAAAATGGTGCTGAAAATACAAATCTGGCACTTGCATGATAAATAGCTGATACTGCAATGACGAAAGTCCCCTAGATCTGTCACCAGAGCCATTGCATAAAACTCATTCAACCAATGGAGGAAGCACACCTTAGCAGCTAGCCTTGGCCACTTACTGTGTTTATGCAAACCTGGGGGACACATACAGAGTTATACAGAGCTCAGTACAGAAACACAGCCAGGAAACGAGAACAAACATGAACATTCAATGGGTTTGTTTATCATTTAAAGATGCTGCCATAGAAAAAAGCACCTGAAAGAAGACAGATATTATTTGTCCCCATCATTCCCCCCTGCCAAAGAAAAGGAGTGTTGGCTGACAAACAGCCTTTCAGATTTAGATTTGGTTTTTTTTTTTTGGTGGGGGGGGAGGCAGGTAAGCAAACCAAAACACAAATAAATACAAATTTGTATTTATTTGTGTATCTATTTTTGTGTTCCCTAATACTTCCCATTAAACTTAAAATTAAAACAACAAAAAACCAAAAAAACCCACTGATAAAATAAGAGCGGCTGGGATTACTAGGAAGAATTTTGTGACAGGCAGCTTCCTGCTAATAGCCCCTTACACACAATGTTGCAGAAGAGAGAGAGGTGAAAAAACACTGCTATAAGCACTAAGGCCATTTAATCCTTAACATGGGAATGTATTTCTGCTCTTTTTCCCTCCCTAGAATCATTTTATGTTCCCATCAGAAGGTTAATTGTGTTAACAGGAGTTACAGCCACAGGGGAAAGATGTGATTGAATGCTGAGTGCAGTTTTAGCTGATAACCTCTGAGTGAGTGAAAGGGCACAAAAAGGGGTTGATCTCCTCTAAAGGGGTTGTCAGTCATTTAGGAAAAAGTGCAGCTGTGGGAGAAACAGCCTTATCTCCCAGGACACGAAGAAGAGAAGCTATCAAAATAATCACGAAGCTACACTCATCCCAGGCTCTGTGTCTGTGCCTGTGGCTCTGACACTGGAGTTAAATGAGAATAACTGGCTTTTTTGTGTATATGAACAAGCAGACCCTGACTTGATGCACATTCTTGGAGACTGATTAGATTGCATGAATATGTATAATTAACAACAGACCACAAATAATTATACGTCTAAAAAGGTAGCATGAAATATTGACATCTGTTAGCTTGATAGCACAACTCCTGTTTGCTGGATTGAGGATATGATTGCATGCCAAGGTTTTAGGTAAGACTACCTGTGAAATCTTTCACACACATTTACACTTAATCAAAAACATCCATAAGAGGGTCTTCATGAAAAACAAGGCATTCTCTCTCCATCATTTCAGCCCATGTCTGAACTCAACCTGCAAAATTGCCTAGGATTTAGAGGAAGTACCTTGGAGAAGAAGGGCTAGCATTTTTTAAGATTAAGTATTTCCATAAGCTGTAGTCAATGAGAGTGGGCATTTGTGGAAATGTTTGCACCCACAGAGACAGGACAAAGGACCGAGGTATATTTCAATGCTAGAATACAAGAAGTGAAGTTCGTGTGTAATTTCTCAAAGGTGCACTGGAGATTCCAGAAACGGAAAGCCTTCTCCTCCTTTGCACTCCAGGACCACCTTAGAAATGTCTTGTGAGCACTCCAGAAATGGTTTTAGCTGCTGTTACCAGCTGAATTGCCGGTGTCCTTTTCTACCTTGCCAATGGAAGGGATGCTAAATCTCCAGAAACTGGCAGAGGCTTCTGTTTAGACTGTGGTTCTGCTGCCTTTATAATGAAGATCCTTTTCTCACATGCAGAGCTAAAAATACAGCTGCTTGTCCAGTTACAGCCATAACATAACAACGCAGTCTTGCAAGAGAGAAATAAGTAGATGAAAAAAAAAGCTTAGATTTTTGTTTAAAATGCCCAAATATAAACCTGGCAATCTTTTCCCCCAAGCATTTAAGTGCAAAAAAGTTCTGTAATATTAACATCCACAGTGCAACTTGAACAAAACAACTGAAAGGCTTATTGACTTGGTAGCAGGGAAAGCCAGTTTGAAATATTTGATCCCATCACCAGCTAAGCAAGTATGTGTAAAGTGTAAAGCCTGCACTTGTTGATTTCTGAGATAAAAATCAATAAAACTGTCCATAACCTATAACTCTTTGGTTTACCTCTCCATAGAGATCAAAAGAGAGTAATTAGATTTCTGCCTGAGTAGCAGGGGTAGAAAACTGTTTCATTTTGGATCAAAACCTTCCCAGTGGATTACACCTTCTCTCCACTGCCTATCAACACTTAACAATTGCTTCTGTATTTGACTTTGACAGAACTACCAGAATGTTACTATCTAATTTTCAGTGTAGTTGATAGAGGGCTTGGATGCTTTATTCTAGTGTCAGATTATAAAATTAATTCTTTTCACTTTGTATTTTGCATTTTTACTCTGCCTGGTGCTTTGTAAAAGCCAGCCTTGCTAATGTGATAAATAATTAAAAAACAAAACTACAACACCCATCCTACCTCTAATTTACAACAAGCAAAAAACCTTTATCTATTATTGATGATCCAGCCTTTGTATCCAGATATCACTCTAAACAAGCAGTTGTCTGACTTGGATTGTCTTTGCATTTCATATTCAAATGAGGTGGACGCTGTTGCATATATTTTCATTTGATGACATTTTAATATCACCAGATGCTGTTGCCTGCCTAGGAGATAACTGTTCCAAATACAGCCTTCTCCCCTCTCTAAGCACAGTGATGTTAAGAGATGACCAGGAAGCAGGTCATGCTTTAAAATAACATTTTATAACACTTGTTACTATCATGGTAGTCTTGCATTTTAACAGTCCAGGTGTCTCTATAATAATTGGTTTTTTTGAAGAGAAATGTCACTCTGCATTTTGATCCTTCTTAATTAAGCAGCTTCTTGAATAGGCTGAGAGCATGAAATATCAAATAATAAATAGCACTCACAGCAACTTCATGTCCTAGATAGAGATTAATATGTTGGAAAATATGTGACAGTTGATGTTCCATGTAATGAGCTGTGGTGATGGACAGATGCAATAAATTCATGCCTTGATGCAGAGGGCCTTGTCAGATGAAGTCCAGATCACAGACAGCCACCTGAAGCCTTTCAACACCTCCAAGTCTACTCAGAGTAAGCATCTGGGGGCATTTTGCTTACTTATTTCCTTACAAGATTAACAAACCTCCCCAGTCTCACAGCTCTGAGCCTTTAGAAAATCAAAACTAACCTCATTTTTAAAAAAGAACTGAAGCTGGCAGTATTCGAACCTGGCCACAATGCATACTTGTACAAAAGTACTGCACAAGGTTTAACCTTACCCTAAGTGTATGGATTTAGACTGAAACTCCCAGGAGCTGTAACATTTTTCACTGTATCTTGAGCAGGATAAAGCACCCTAACCTCTAAAAAGGAATATATGACTAGTAGTTATATTTTTTTGCTACCTGTGGTTTCTCTGTCCCTGCACAATTCCTGCACACAGAGAGTTGTGTGCAGTCTTGGAGGGCTTTTTTGTGGCACTATGTCCTGACACCAGAAGAATCTTCAAATGGTGGCAGAAGGCTGGAGTTAAGGTGGGTGCGTTCTGCCCCTCTTCTCCCAATGACCACTATAGGGAAATCTATGAAAACTTGTATGGAAACAGACTGCTTGAGTACAGTCCTGCCAGGCTGCAGGACCCCTCTCTCTTCTGTGAAGGGAATTGAGGAGGGTGGTGGAGTCAGCTAGCTAGTCCAGAATATGTCTGGGCATGCCCCAAGACCTTCCAGGTTTGAATGATAAAATCTCCTCTTGCTTGAACAAAGCAGTTAAAAAGAGCAGGAGTCCCATCAGGGTTCACCCAGCCCAGAGCACAAGGCAGAGAGATCCCAAGCTTCAGACCTTAAATCTACACTGCATGACAGGCTGGCATTTTGTTCATGTTCAGAGGGAAAATGGACATTTTCCTCTCCCTGAAAGACAAGTCAGAGCACAGACTCATGCTGATATGGCTGTACAACTGCACTTCCACTGATTCATATGGCCCTGGCTCAGGTGGATTTGGCACTATACTCCCCAGTGTGGGATTAATAGATCTAGGACAGCCCTGCCATCTCTACTGAAGAAGTCCTTTCCACTGCAAAAGTTTGGGGTGTTTCCACAGGGACAGTTTGGCTGCATGCTCTCTGCAATGCCTGAAATGGGGACAAATGTCAGCGCTCACCCCCAAAGGCAGAAAAAGGGTTACACTCTGTGCTTCGTGATAATTGTGCTCAGCATGCCAAGTAACACCACCAAGCAGCAGGGAAATGCTCTGGGTTTGCAAATTCATACACAAGATGGTACAAATTGCCCCACTTGCTTTGTCCCTGCCCACACTCAAATCTGGTCTCCAAATCCCAGCAGTTTTCACTGCAGAGACCAGTCAACACAACATCTGCAGTACATGCCAAAGTGCTGTTCATACATCTGAGCAGTGGGTTCTGATGAAATTGAATAGAGATGTGATTGTTTGTGAAATCTGGCAGTAAATACTGTTAACTTAAACACACGCTTTTGAGAGCCTTTTTTTTAAACCTCAGTATTGTCAACTGCTTTCCCTCCATCCTTCTCCATTTTAAATAAAATTCAATTCTATCTGTGGTTTTATTTTTCCTTTAGCAAAACATTTCTTTATCCAATCTTTATCCTTCATCAGTTTCCATTAAATCCTGATTGTATGCATTAGCATTAAAAAGAGTCATGCTGTATGCTATGCTATTTCTATGCTGTATGCATTGAAGAGTTATATAGGTAGAAACAACTTTATGTGCAGGTCCGCAGAACAATTTCCAAGTGATACAGCTGATTTAAGGTAGTCCCACTCTTCATGATGCAATTCACTGGTTTCACCCACTGGAGTGACAAAACTACTAAAAGAAATGTGCATTAAATTGCTCCTGTAAAAAAAAAAAACAAAAAAAAAGTCTCAAAAAATAATATTTTTAGAGAGTTACTGCATTATCTTAAATGTTGTACTGTCAGAATGGCTCAGGTGGTTAAACTGAACAAGGAACTCTTTGTCTATGTTCACCACTTCAGAAATCATTACACAAAACAAAGCTGCACTTTGCTGCAATGTAAATGTGCCAGAGGGATCCAGTCCTCAACTGCACCCAAAACCCAAGTCTTCATTCTGACCTTTTGAAGGGCATAAAATAGATACTTGAGGATGGGGGAAAGACAAAGCACTTGTCCTCATGCCTAGTTTTAAGCAGTAGCTTCCATGTTTTGCTGAACTGGGACCAGTGACTTAATTGTGAAATTATTTGTATTTGAAGACAGTCATTTCATTAGGTAACCTTAGCACCTGAAGAGGACAGCTAAGTTAGAAGTGGCACTATATTAGCAAAAAGCCATTGTTCACCTGGCGTCTCTGGAAAGGTGTTTGGGCACTCCATGTTCTCTCCATTGATTCCCATTTTGCTGGTGAGAGGACTATTCTGGTCTTCATCACTGCCCTCTGTTTTTCCCCTGCCTCATTCTGCTTTCTGCTCTGGGAAGAAGGAAGCTTTCTGTCTTTATTAAAGTCACACCAGTCAAGAAGTACTCCCTTGACATAACAGGCTGCAACATAACAGACTTGGAAGAGTTAGCAATTGCACCTTGTTCTACGGTGCACCTTGCTCTCCACTCTCCTCCCTTTGGCCAGCGGCTCATTGTGTGATGGGTACACACTGTTCCTTTTCCATGGGTACCCGGGCTGGTGCAGCTCTCTGTCTGCCTCAGCCTCACAGGCATAGGAATTGCACACAAGCTATTTCCAGGCAGGCAGTGTTCTTAGACCTTTCTCTATAGATGCCAATTAGAAGATTAGCGTCTTTTCTCTCCCCCTCTTTGCTATTAAATAGTCACACAAAAGCTGAGCTGACAAATTGCTCTCTCTATGGTGTGGGACAAAGACAGACAATAGATCAACATCATTTACTATACTCAAATCCTATTAATCACAGATTAATGAGAACATGTCTGGGGGGGAGAAATTACCAGAATGTGGGCATATTGTCTTGTTACTCATGTAACATCTGCTGTGGCTTTACCTTTAGTGTCATGTCATCCTTTATCACATTGAAATAATGTTTGTTCCAGAAACATAATTATGATAATGGGACCTTCCTTTAACAATTACTGAGGTAGAGTAGGATTCTATTTCTTAGCCACTTGGTTTAAAAAAATATATCTCTTAACTACTTTCTGAATGCTTCTATTAGTCATTATCTGATTAAGGAAGATGTGTTTATAGGCATTAATAGAAAATTGTTATTCTCTTTATTATTATTAATTATAATTTTTTTCATTACTTCTCTGAAAAATCACATGTGCAGAAGTAAAGCTAGAGTTTAGCTTTTCATTTTTGTGCTTAGAGAATTTTTTCTCTTTTGTCTTTCTCTTAAACTACTGCTAATTTTTCATTAACTCACATTACAACAGTATTGGACCACGATGTTTGTTTTGGAAAACGTGCACTTTTCTAGCTATCTTCTTAAAATAATTCTATAGCTGAACTGCTTATCAATTTGTTCCCGTATTTTCTCTTCTACTGTTGCCATTGGTAAGGAATATTGTTCAGGGCAGCAGCTTAGCATGTATAATTGTCTCAGAGCATTTCACTGCTCAGCCTGGATGGAAATTCAAAGTTTTGTGTTTAATTAGAATTCTTCACAACAATTCTTAATGTTGTTATCCTCAGTATGGAACAAGATGCTTCACAGATAAATAGCAAAGCAATTACAGCTATAATCAGCCGGCAAATGAAGAGGGACTGCAGTCTACACGTGTGACGGTGTATTTAAAAAAAATATTCGGCCCTTGTTCATCACGTCCCGAGTACTTGCTGGTCCCTGCTGGGGAGCCATGGTGAGCAGGGCGGGGGCCGGCCCAGGATGAGCCGGCACTGCGGCCCTTGCGGGTGTTTCAGCACCGCGGGGCGGGACAGCTCCGCAGGGCAGCCGCGGACTGCGCCGCCGCCCCCGCCCGGACTCGGACACGGCAGCGGCTCCGCTCCCGGCATCGGCATCGGCATCGGCACCGGCATCGGCCCAGTCGCCCCCGTCCCTCCTTACCCTGCCCCGCCGCCCTTCCCCGACTTCCTCCCTCCTCCCCGCCAAGGCCGGCGGCACGAGTCCCACCGCCCTGGCTATTTCCCCTCCAGAGGGAAGGAGTTGACCAGAGCGCTGGAGAGCGGGGCAGACCCGGCGGGTGGGCCCGCCATCCCGCTAGATATACACGATCTATGTCTTGCAGTGCCGAAATGACTTTTGAATGTGCTTCTTAATTAATCCCGGCGCACCCGGGAACCGCTGGTACCACCACCGTGCTGGCTGCCCGCTGCGGTGCCCAGCCCACAGGCGCCAGGTTCCCCTGGCAGGTGCCACAGCCCTCGCCCGAGCGCCCAGCATCACCTGCAGAGCCGAGGACTATCCGCAGCTGGGTTCACAGCTGCTGTCACAGGGAGCAGGGAAACACCTAACGGGGCCAATAAACATCGTTATTGCTGCTACATGGTAGCCCCCAACCCTCCTTAGGACTTGGGCATGCTGGCGCAGCATTGCACGTAAGTGCCATTGCTCATTTGTGATTCAGAGACCTACACCCTCTTCTTAAGCTAGGCTTGTTAGCCACGTGCTTGGAAAAACAAAAAAGGGATTATGAGCTTCTGTAATGCATTACACCATATTTTATACCCTCATACAACAGTTTATCACATGCACCCAAGACACAGAAAACCAGACCCAATGCTTTTATCTGTCCAAGGAGCATCCACGCATCCCCTTTCTAAGTGTCCCTCACCATCTGATGAGAGTTCATTGTATTGGGGCACTCACCAATCCTTCCATAGGAATGAGGTCACTGTTCTTGAATTATTAAAATACTCATGGAGAAGCGGGAAGAGAGTGATGAACTTTGCTGCCTGGTGTCTAAGACAACCAGAGGAAAATCTAACCACCTGTTCCAGTCCCTGCTCCAAGAATGGCTCATACCACTTCATTCATCAGTTGTTCTATACAGTACCCTATAGCTTGGCTGCCTACAGGAATATTTTACCCAGCCTACAAGGAATCTACCATGAAGCCCCATATTTCTTACCCATCTCTGAGGAAACAAGCTCAGCAGAGTGGCCTGGTTCCACCAAAGTGGATGGCATGTGGAAACAGAGGTGATGCACTGCATCTTCACCAGGCCTGAGTGAAATTAGTGGATCTTAGTAAACTGGGAAGTCCTACATTTTAGCTCTTGGCATGGGCAGTTAACTGAAAGCATGCACAGACAGATCTGAATCCTCCCCAATGGTCTGATGCTCTCTCACCTATATCCTGCATGACTGATCTATTCATTCAATTACTAAATGTAAGACCAGTGATAAGGCTGCCAGAGCTTTCTGTATCTGGCTAAAGAGAAAGAAAAAAAAGTGACTCCAGTGGTGTTAAATGTGAAATCTGTCTTGAGGATTTCAGCGGACCCTAAGTATATGGTGGCAGATTCAGCCTGCTGTGGAGAGAGTCCTGCTGAGGCCACCTTTCTGCCAGAGCAACGCTTACAGAGGTAGCTGCTATGACCTGACAAGATCAGTATGGGCAAAAAAAATCTTCAGGTATGTGGGATCCACAGCAGAGCCACCTTCAGAGTAGGGAGACTTTAGGTAGCAGCTGCTCAAAATGGTCTTAAGGATTACATTGGGATTTAGGCACCTTATTTCTGTCCAAATTCTGCCTCCTTTTGTGGCTTTGGTCTGAAAAATGGGGATATATAGCCTTTCCAAGTGACTGTGAGGATAAAAGTATTCATGGTTTTGAGGTAATGGTGCTAAAATTCTGGTAATGGGGATCCAGAGATGGCTGAGGGCTGCTTACTCACACTGTGCTTCCTTTCTCAATAACTAATAGCATGTCTAGGCTTTGAAGTTGATGGGTAGGCAGAAGAGTGGTCTTGATTAAAAGCATTAATTTACCTCTCGCAGATAACAGATTCATATACACAGGTCTAAATCAGGAGTAACTGCATCAAAATAAACAGCCCTTCGGTAAAACAGGTGTAAAAGAGAGGAGAACCAGCATCTAGCAGACATATGACAAGGTAAATGGGCAAACACAAGAAAAGAGAATTATTGTTATTATATGTGCACGTTACATTCAGTACCATTAAAATCTAATGCTACAAAGAAAATACCTTTCAAGCTTGCAAAGTATACACAATAGGGGCTGTCAAGAACTCATCAGAACCTGTGAATGTTTCCTTTGTATATGTTGCTTTCATTGCAGCATTGATATAAATCAGGAGTAGCTTCATTTGCAGAAAATTGGCAGAATAAAAAAAATAGGTCCTTTAGCTTTAAGGAAATTAACTGAGATCCATTGACTCAAGAAAACCTTTAAAAATTTTGAATTACATCTTAAATGAACATTTAATTTTACAATTTGTCAACTTGGATAATAATGTTAAGAGATCTATGCTGATCCAAACAATTGTGTTAATTACAGTAAAGGCCATCAAATTAAATTCAATTCCTGGAATCAACAGCATTTCTTCAAGTACCATTTCTAATTATGGCCATACGTTCCACTTGGACTTTTATTAATGCATATGTTATATCTGTCACCTTCTTCAGTTGTGAGCAAACTCACTGTATGTTAACTCACACCTGATAACAATCGTTTTTCTGGTACTTACCTTCTAAACCTGATGATAGGATGTGTCAACACCAACACAAAAATATAGGATTTTTTGTTTTCTTTGAGGACTTTGTGAAAGTTACATTCTTTTTATTTTAAATTTGCTGCTAAATGACAGTTTCCAATTTTAATTATAAAAATGGACAATAAAAATGAAGAATAAAAGACTACTCACTTTGATGCAGTCTCTACTGTAACCTCTAGATACGTTGGGAAGTAACAAAATCTGAGCAGATTATACTTTAGAAGCTGTTACTTTAGAAATTTCTCTTCTCACTTCAAGGGGAAGTTCTCTCATGCTTCCACACAGATAAAGGATGCCAATATTTATTTAGTCACGTTTCCCCCACCCCCAATAATCTGTTTATATTAAGTTTAGACCAAATACTCTAGAAAATTCCCCATCACACCTGCCTTCCTGTTCATCGCACATTTTCACGCTGGGTATCACAGTCAAAGCATCATCTCCTTCAGTAGACTCTCTCATGACAAACTGCCAGGACATACTACTGATGTGAGTACATAATACCTCATGCTAATTTCCAGCACATTTCATCTCCACAGCCTTGCCTCCCTTTACCCACCATGTCACCAATGAACTCCTCCAAAGTGATATAACCTTAATTATATTTTTACCTCATCCCAGAGGAAAGTGATACCTTCATTAACTGTTGGGAGGCAATTTTCAGGCCGAGTTGCAGGTGTATTTTTTCACAGACTGGTGTTCTCAGGCAAGGCGCAACTGTGACAATGTGTTAGAAAAATACAGTCTTTTCCTCAGCTCTCAGTCATCCTTTAACAGATTATGAAAACAGTTAGGTTTTTGTTGTTTGGAGTTTTTTGAGGAAAAAAAATCTCCTTTCACATGACTATAACTTTCAGGGGCAACTCACCATAGCCTGAGTGAGACATTTTGGACAGCTTTTTTTGGTCTCTCTGTGGCCCTTGAATGACTCAGCCCAAGCAGGACAAACCCATCCTCAGTCTCCATGGTTTTTTCCACATCATCAGTGTCCCTGAGGAAACTCTTAGTTTTACTGCAGGCCAAGAATTCTGTACAGGCATAGTGACATTTGGCATTCCTAACACACCCCTAAGCCCTAACGTCACCCCAAAGAACAACAGTGCCACTAGTGAGGAAATACTACCCGAGCAGAAGAGACAGAGATGGAAATGCTGACAAACGTGATCAATAGAAAAAAAGTTACATTTGAGGCAGAAAGGCAACTACTAAGGTAAGTGGAAGTGTTACTAGAGTCAAAGAAAGACCTGAAAATATTATGAGAGATAACAGGAAGAAAAAAAAAACCATTGTGGCTCATGAAACTTTGGGGGTTAAGGAAGAGCAGATTCCACTTCCAAGTGCCAAAGTCTGCCAGAACATCTGCCCAGCAGGCTGGGGAGGTCCTGGGCAGAGGGATTACACATCACTACTCATCGCTGCAGTACTACACACTACAAATACTGCTCACTTGTTAGAGGACAGACCATCTTTGTATCAGTTGCTGCCTGCTCAGGTTTATCAGGTTGCCAGCATGACAAGCTATCTGTATATGCATATCTGATCCCAGTGGAAAAATTATTATACCAAAGCATCCAATTTTCACCCTTTACATGTACTTGCATGTAAAGCATTAGATAACTTTCTGGTTATCAGTGATGTTGTCATCAAAACACTTGCTCTCATGTTATTTTTATAGGAAAGTACCTAACTACAAATGTCTGCATGGACACTGCCATAAAAAAAACACATTCTTCGAAGTATGTACCTATGTATACTATGAGCTAATCCTGATTCTGGTGAAAAGAACATTTAGAACTAGGCCCTGACATAGAAATTTCACGAGTAATAAGTGGGGCTGTCAGACATGCACAGCTTTAGCTGACCAGAGGTGAGGTGGGACAAACATTTCTACAGCTAAGCACCAGGTGCCCTCAGTCAGCATCCAGAATGAGCAGCCATCTAAACCCCCTGTTGAAAAATGTGATTTCACTGAAGACATCCAACATCACACTGGCACGCCCTCAGGGGCACTGGGTGACCATCTCATGGCACTTGATGACTACCACCAATGTTCACCAGAAGCTCCTCTCTCTGCCCATGAGCTCCTGCAGGCAGGAGGAGGAGGTAGGACTCTGCAGGCTACTCTCTCCTTCACTCTGTGCTCTTACTCAACACTAGTCACCCTCCACACTGTGATATAAACCAGAGAGGGAGTCTAATAAAAATTGAGTATTACTGTGTAAAGCAAATCTATCTCTGAGTACACACAGCAGAGCATCAGACTGGGAATTTTCAAAAAATGACAATCCTAAGATTACAAGTCCCTTTATTTTGGAATTTTCTTCCTTCTAAGTGCTTAACTTTGCAAGCTTAATGTTATTCTCATTTTCGTTACTTTATTACTGGTTAATTTTAAGCTTCCTCAAACAACTAGAATACCGCCCAAAACTCATTCTCAAAAAACTTGGGATTTTGTAAAATGCTATCAAGAAGACAGCACAGAAGAGGCCTGTGTAGCTTTGTAAATATACATGCATTTTATATTTCATATTTCATAGATGTATATTTTTATAAAAATATCCTTTTTACTTTTTGAAAGTCAATCTAATCTTGTATTTTGTCTCCTACAGTGGCCAAAAACAGGTTCTTGGAGAAAAATATAGGAACAGGAAAGCATAAAGTGGTACTGTCTCTAAATATTCTCTCAACAGCCCTCTTTGGCTCAGGCAGTTCCAGAGTGGTGTCATTTTATTTAATAGATTTAATAGATTGGCCTTTCCATTCATTCACTTTTGAACTCTTGTAAACATTCAGCCTCTTCACGAGATTGTGAAAGACAGTGAAGAAATGGGAGTGCTCGCCTGGAGAGCAGGACATCCAGGGCTTCAGGCCATGCTCCAATGAGAGCCCATCTTTCCCATGAAATAGCCACTGAGTAGCTGTGTCCAGGGACTGGAGCTGACACCACCTCTTCTGCATAAATCTTTCCCCAGTTGCTCCTTTTTCCGCAACAAAAGAAATTTTGAAGAGTCTACATGAAGCAGCACCTTGCCAAAGGCGTGTGATGAGCGGCTCACTGGCCTAGCTGCTTCCAAGACACATTGGGAGGAAGGGATGCAACCCAGGTCCTCAGTGCGATAACCACTGACCTGCTGAAAAAAGGAGAGCAGAGGTTGTTTCCAAGGAAATCACCAGTATACCAAGCCCACTCCAGCCAGGCCCTGTAGGATAATGGGCTGAAGATCCCCAGAACCATGGGTCTGCATGGGGGCTGAAACACTGGACGCTCTGCAGCTGAAGTCCTTCACCACATGAAAGTGTGGCATTCACAGACTTCAGGCCAGCGTCAGACAATCATTGAGGGGCAGCTCTCATCATCACAGCTTTGAACTGAAGTGTCTGAGTCCTGCCCGAGCCCCATGATTGCATCCCACCCAGAACTGTCTGCACATCCACAGTCACTGCTCTGCCGTTCCCAGTGCTGGTGCTTTGCCTTAACTAAAAGCCAATGAAGAACCTTTAAAGCTGTTCCTACAAGACAGTACAATAATAATAATATTTAAAAGATATAATATTATTGAGCATGAATTAACTATTAACATTACTACTTGAACACACTAATAACATTTTAAAGCATCCTTAATAGCTTATTCATTTTAAGGGCAATAATCAGAAGAATCACCTGCTTCCCCTACCAGATGTCAAGGAACGAAACAATGCTTCCTTTTCTCATTAAAAGACCCACTTATGATGAGAAGAGTGCAGCCCTGTAATGGCTTCTAGCAGCTGCTGCTGAAGGGACTGAGAGGGAGGAAGATAACAGGTTAGCAGGAAAATACACGGAGTAAGCAAGGCCAACAGCCGTGCTGGAGAATCCAAGTCATATTGCCAGCATGCAGGTGCCAAGATGGTCAAATGAGGGTCAACAACAGGTGGCATTGTGAGGCAATGTCTTGCCTGTCTCAGAAGAGAATGTTCAGTCAGACTGAGCAAGGGGAGAGAGGTTTACTCTGAAACACAGTGACATAAGGGCACAAGGTAATGATGCAATGCAGACAGGCCTCGAGGCTTGGGTCAGCAGGTCCTGCACCTTGCTCCTCCCAAGTGTTTGGTTTGGTTAATGGTGCACAGGACAAGTTAAAAATATCTGCATTGAGCTTTCTAGCATTCACAGTCAATAGGCAGTGAGAAGCAGGCATGATGTTTGCTCAGAGTACCTCCAAGCTTCTCAGGAAGGTGGGCACAGGGTACCCCACCCTTGGGCAGGACACCCTGCAGGCAGGACACCCCACCCCTGGGCTCAAGCCAGCATGCTCCGTATTGCTCTGAGCTGTTGCCATTAAGGAGCTCTGCAATTCACTCACTCATGCCATTTATATTAGATCTACGAGGAGCGGGAGGATTTAGCTACCCACTTGCAACTACCTTGAGACATGGGATATTTTTCAAAGAATGTGAAAATCCCTTACCCAGAACATCTTGAGAAAACTTGAAGGCCCTGCAAATAGCTGTGGAGAAGGAGATTACTATATGTTTATGCAGTGGCTAGAGATTAAGAGTTGGACTCAACAATCCTTGTGGGTCACTTCCAACTCAGAATATTCTGTGACAAACTGTGAATATCTCTGAAGAGTTTCTTGTCCATACAAGGCTTTTTACCTCAGTTCTCATACGTTTAATGCTTTGTTTTCTGAAGACTTAAAGTACAGTTATTTTCAACAATTCTACCCTTACTTTTACCAGTTTCTGCCTGTTGCTTGTAATACCAGATAGCAGCAAATCACTGAGAGAGTCACACAGCCTGACATGGACTTCCCCAAAGAAGCATCAGGTGACCAGGAACAAGCTTGATGCCTCAGCATCCTAACTCATCCAGATTCCTGGAAACAAGTGCTGGACTGCACCAAACAGTGCCATTATTGAACAAGAAAGCAACAAGAATGGTCAAGGAGAGAAGAGTCCTTCGTAAAGACATACCTTGGGAGCCTAATGGAGGAAACACGGCTGTACTGTTTTTGCTGCAAAGCCAGAGCTGTTCGCCTGGAGACATGCCGCCATCTCCATGGATCGGGTACCTCTGGAAAGGTGAGCTTGGCCAGCTCCTAACCCAGCCACTCCTGCCAAGCAGCGACGGCCTCTTGGAGGGGACACAGCATCCTTCTGCAGAGCTCAGGCACCACTAGAGGGAAACCCAGCACCGCCCTCAGCCCTCCCCTGAGCTTCACAAGGGAAGGGGCGAGCGGCGGGGACAGCGGCGGCGAGAGCGGCGCTGCGCCGGGAGGACGAGCTCCTCCCGCCGGGCTGCGGCGGCGGAGGCGAGGCGCTTTCCCCTGCCCCCTTCCCTTTACCCCTTCCCCTTCGCCTTCCTCTTTTCCCCTGCTCCACCACCGCGGGAGGAGCGGGACGGAGAGGGGTGCCGCACTAAAACCCTGGGGGGAGTAAACAGGAAAAGACGAGGGGGAAGTAATGATAAACTAAACTAAACTAAAATTAAATTTGTTAATTAAAATTAAATGCCGTCATAATAAACTGAGGAGCGGCTGCTGGGAGGGATGCTAGAGTTTTTGAGGGTCCCTCACCTCTCCCAGATCAGTACTCACAGCTCCTAATTTTAATTTAATATTGGCCAAAAATGGCTTCCTCCTGGTTCTCTTCATCTTACCAGTGCAGAAACCTCTGCTGCTGGCAGAAACCCCTTGACCCATTTAGCTCCTAAGAAGATAGTACTGTTCCAAACAGCTACTGAACTGTTTGCTAGAAACAAGATAACTATCAAAGGACAGGGCAGTGACAAATAAGGTTATGAGAATTATCACTACCATAATCATCATTGTAACATACTTCACTTAACTTGAGTAATAGGCATGTTTCCTCCCCCAGATCTTGTCTTTAAAGATAACAATGCCAAGTCTTTTACCACATCCATAAATGATCTAAGTAAAAGAAGTGAAGAGCAAAGTAGCAAAGGCTGCAGTTGATATAAAATTATTCAGAAAAGATTAAACTACAGCTAAAAAGTACAGACATATTTCATAATGTCATGTAGCACAGCAATAGAAAGTTAGATTTTGCATCAAATTCCACATGAACAAACGCACTGTACAGCACGTGAGGGGGAAAATCTATACATGCCACAGACTTTAAATGAACTGGTTTTCTAGGAAATTAATTTCAGAGCCATGATGGATACTTGAGATCAAGGCTCCATGGTGGGCAAAACATCAGAAAGAATTACCAGAATTAATATGACTAAACAGAGAAAAAACCAGAAAACATCACTTTACCTTTCTAAAAATCCTTCTTAACTACTGCACTCTGTATTAAAAAAAGAGCCAGAAAAAAAAAGGTTCTGTAAAAGGTAATCAGGTATGGAAATGTTCTCATTTGAGAAAAAAATAACCAGGATAGAAGCAGGACTAGCTGAAGCTTGGAAAGGAGACAGCAGAGGGTGATGACAGCTCAGTCACATCACAGGTGGCCTAAAAAGGTGAAGAACAAAATCTCATTCCCTGTTTCACTGAACAGAAGTATTGATTTTTCTCAATTACAATACCACCTAGTAGTTTTAAAACAAACACCAGGGATTTTTGGTGCAGTTTTCTGATCAGCATCATTGTCACAGGATGTCATGGAGATAAAAGATGTGGCAAAGACCAGCAAGGGATTAGAGAAATTCACTGCGGCTTCTAAACAAAGGTACATGGAAAGCTCCTAAAGCTCTGGAACTGGATGCACGGTCCAGGAGTGGGACCATTACATATCTGTCTGCTTATATTTTTCTTCTCTAAGTGTCTTCAGTTGGCCAGTGTCAGGGAGGGAGTGCTGGACTACGTGACCTAGCACGGTGTAGACAAGTGGGAAAGCTGGATCACAGCAAGGCTGTGATTTTCTGAAGCTCATATGAAATTTAGGTTGGAGCTGGGAACTGACTTCACACCTACAAACCATCATACCAGGAATACAGCAATATATAACCACAGGGGCAGTTTCCCTGCACAACTCTGTGCCAGCGTTTCACTTGCTGGTCTGGAAATGAACCAGGCAGTAAAAGCGATTAGCAGTGGAAAGACACTAGACAGCTGTAATTATCTAAATGCCTTCCTATTAACCATGTGAGAAACTAAATCCTCACAATCACATTCATTAGTAAATGCTAAGGACAAACTAACTACATGAAGTTTCATTTGATTAGGCAGAAGAATTCTACTGCAATATGATTATGTTACACAGAATGACCTAAAAAAAAAAAATAAACCAAGTCTGTTTCAGAGAGCAAATGAATGTTAATACTAGCAGACAAGCAAAGAAGCCCTGTCCTTGTGGCACAAGGGCTGCTCCTACAAACAGCATGGCCAGGCTCCCTCAGCTGATGGCAAAGGTTCCCAGCTCCCTGGCATGGCTCCTGTTCCCACTGCTAGACCTGTGGATGGTAAGTGCAAGACGGACAGAGCCAGACCTGCTGCAGCACATTGTAGTGATTCACCTGCATGTTAGCCCCACTTAGAAAACCCTTCAATGCCATAGTGAGAACAGATAGCAGGCAGCAGGAGAAATTCACCTTGTTGATGCCTGCACTGTTTTTCACCTGAGGCAAAAATGTGGTTCAGTGGACAGAGCATCAGCGTGAGTGGCATGAGCGCAGCCTGACAGCTGCTCACCTCAGAGGTGCTGGGTTTTAGCCCCCCCTGGCACACCACGTTGCAAAAGTGTGTCACCGGTCCCTATGCCAGACACACACACTCCTTCCTGCATTCGCAGAGCACAAGGACAGTTAAACGTAACAATTTCTACAGCCATGTCAAAATAGTACGGCAGGCACCAGTTTCCAGGGCAGGCTGCTTTCTTGGTACCTTTGCTGATTTCCTTCTTGAAATACTGATAAAGAACAAACTTTTCTGAATTAATCTCGTCCAAGAACTTACAGGTATGGACTAAGAAGGGTTGGTGTTCTGGCAGTGGGGATGGAGGAGCTCGCTGCACCTTTAAGGGAAGTGTGAGGGCAATTCCAGCACCAAGCTGAATCCCACTGGATCTATAACATCCATAATTTCTAGATATTGCGGTGGCAAGCATCATACCAATGTCTAGACACAACAAAACAACATCCATGCATAATAAAATGAACAATAATCACAGTCCATCCAAAGCATGAAGCACTTCAGGGAAGACCTGTGTGCCCCCAGAGCCTAGGTACCAGTGATGAGGACAGGAGGAGAGAGTAAAAACCTGAGCCAGAGGGTCAGTTTCCAACGTGAATTGCAAGTGTGACTTGTTCTTGACTGAAACTGTAATAGTCAGTTTTAAGCATGAGTTCCCTCCACACCCGTTTATTCCCAGGCAGACAATATGGATATCTGGTGTTTGTATGACTTTGTCCAGTCATCCAGTTTAGGAGATTCAGACCCCTGTGAGACCCTTCAGGCAAGGAGGCAGAAACGAAAATGCAGCCTCTCCTGAGAGGCTTCACCACATTTCTGTGTGGGCATAAGTCTCTCTGAAGTCCATGAAAGATGCCCAGATGAAGGGTACCTAGACATCATCTAAGCATTCTTCTACTGCTCTGCAGACTAAGTAGGGGACACTGCTATGTGCTGTTGGCAGGTTGGGGACCCCACATTCACAGAGTCCACAGGCTAGGCAGGTGACCAAGCATCTGGCTGGTCTGCCACCCCGTCCTGTCCAAACACTGCAGGAGGTGAATTCTTTATACATAATCAAATAAACCAGAAAGTTATTAGATTTGAATTAGCATTCGTTAACACAATTGATTGTGTTGATTTAGTCATCTAAATGGTCAATGCTAGGACATTTGGATAATTATTACTGTTTAGTGATATTTCCTCAGCTAATTGTTTTTATTGAATGACTCACTTTGATGATGCAGCTGAAACTAATGTGCAGCTGGGCTCCCAAGGAGAAGGCTTTTATCTGCCCAATCCACCTCCCAGGGGCTCCATCCTTCCTGTAAGACAACGCATTTTGGTTCCTCTGGATGGTCCTTAGGGAAGAAACCATTTGGGAAATGTTCCTGCCTTTGCCAATGCATGCTTGATCATGTGTGGTGTGATTTCTCACAGCAGCTCACCCCAAAAGGATTAAAAAAACCTGAGCTAAACTGAGCTGAAAGGGGTTCTTTCCAGACTCTGCTTGAGTGGGTGCCACCTGTGAGGGCAGCAGTGCAACAGCCCAGTAAGTTATTTCCTACTCCACCCTCTTAAGCACACCCCCCCCTCGCCCCATGAGCTAAGACCCTGCTCCTGTTGCCCTCCTGCCCCTCCTCCACAGAGAGGCTCACCCCACTCCCCCAAAGCCAGGCTGAGCCCCTGCCCTGCAACAGTGCTTGCCTACATGGGAGGGCTGATGCAGTGGTCAAGCTCTGGGCTTGACCACGGGTGTCTTCCCACAGGTGTCCTTCACCACATTCAGAAGGTCACAGGTGAGGTTCTGCCTCCACAGCACCATGACAACGTAGAGAGATCAGAGCTGATGTTAAAGTTTTCCCACCGAGAGTGCTCTGGAAAAGCCCAAATGGGCAGACCACTGCTCCAGCAGCAAGAGTTCCTGTAGGCTCCTGGGACACAAGGATGATGTGATGACTTCTATCTCCCAGGTCTGCAGGGCCAAAGAACTGCCAGCTGGTGAGGATAGAGGATGTGGTTGCAATGGCCATAGTGGGATGCTGGGCTTTGGGAGGCAGAGGATGCAGCCAAGAAAAGGGTTTGTGTCTGTGAGTGCGGGCAGAAGAATTAAATAGTGTGACAGTCAAACAGTTGTTTGAAAGAGGGGCTGATGGAGATTTTCTTTAATGCTCTGGGGAAAATCACTCCCTCCCACCTCACTTCCCTTCCTGGCTTTCCCACAGATGTGTTTCAGAGCCTCCATGGATCTTCCTGACTTATGCATAAAACCAAGCCCGTGACCCTAAGCCTGTTACCAGAGGTCAGTGTTTTCCCAAGCAAGTCATATTTTTGCCTGCTCAGAAATTTGGTCTGGGAAGAGCTCAAGGACTAGTTTCCACCATTTGTACAGGATTCCTGAACATCTAGGGATGGCCAGCACCACATGCCCTCAGGGCTATGCCATGGGGCGGCCCTCCAGACGTCACCACAGCACGTGCACAGCATGGGGAGTTCATAGAAGAACTGAATTTACTACCTTGCATGAGCTATCTTTCCAAGAAAGGCAGGAGCTTATCCTGGAGAGATATTTCTGTCTGGGAAACACCACAACCATAAGTTATTTACTAACTTCCATGAAATCGAAGAAATCGGAGCCCTAAAAGGCATATGCTAAATTAAAAGTTACCCCAGGAATGTATATAGCCTTGGAGAGAGATAAATTTAAACTCCTTAGAGGCTAGAAAATCTGCATGCAATCTCCATCTGCTCCCTCTTCCTTCCCAATACAGCTTCAATGATGAACCACTGATCCCAGCCCACTCCGTAAAATGCAGTGTTACTTCCAGTTCCCCTTTTCTACGTGCAGCCCAGGTACCACAGGACTGGCAGGAACAGCCACCTTCCGACCACCGCCTGGGCAGAACATGTGAAGCAGCACCACAGGATGGTACAGCTCATTTCCTGGCCCCTACATGTGATGGTGGCCCCGAACTTATTGCCAGTCATCACCTGCCCTGGGAGAGGTCATGCTCAGAGTAAACAGTTGGCTGCATGAAAATAAGAGGGAACGAGAGCTATGCCAGAAGATTAGGTTTTTATTGTAACCTGGTCTAGAGAACCTCTGCCCTGGCACTGCAGGCAATACTCGGAGTGTGCAGAACATGGGACGTACTTAACCTCCCTCAGCCTGCCTTTAGCCTCTCTGTGTGTAAACCAGACCACCTAACACTCCTCTAAATGCAGTCTAGTTCTTTGCTGTCCCTTGGAGATTTTCTCCCAGCTTGCTCTCCTGCAAAGAATAGCTGTGATGCCCCACGTGCTGCAGCCCCACTCTCATCAACAGCCATTTGTTTACCTAGAAGAAGGATGGGCTGGACCAGGACCTGGCACCAGATGCACATCCAGCCCTTGGACAATGCTGCATGCTCCCTGCTGACACAGCCAATGATCCAGCTCTGAGCACAGTTCACAACTATGCCAGAAAAAACTTAGGCTGAAACCTTGGGAACTTCCCGAGCAGAGCACTAGAACACCCAGATGGGTGTTTCACACTGAGATATCTAAACGCCAAGCCTCTCTTAAGAGCTATCTCAGCAGCTGCTGCTGCCGACACCCCTTGGCAGCCTCAGGCAATTTGTGGATGGTAGATTGGGGTTACCATGCCTGGAGCCATGCAGCCTGCCAGGCTGTGTGACTCCAGAGGACTTTTACCAGGAGAAGGAGCAGAGAGCAAAGAGCCTGCCTTCCTCCAAAGGGGGTGTGCACAGGAGGAGCTGACCTCGACAGTCCCTTGGCTGGCAGTCCCTGGGCTTTTTCAGGAAGCACACAGCCCAAAGTTCATCTTCTGTTGTTGTGGGTTTTTCCTCTCAGGGTTATGCCGTTAGTAGTACTGTCTAGTATTTCCTGCTTCCTCCCCTGGCAGCTCCCCTGCTAGCTCAGACACACTGCTACAGCACTCAGTTCATTAGCCCCCATGTTTGCCACATCCGTCCCCAGGGAAATCCCTGGGCCCACATGCAGCTCAGCTTCTAATTGAGGCTTGCCGTGCTCCTGTCTGCTGCACTGGGCTCCCACTGTGCACAGAGGAGCAGTGTGCTGGCTTTTTATGTTTATCCAGGATTATTTTCACCCACCAGCTTTAGGCACAGAGGTTGCACAGGAGCATTAGAGGTTCAGAGCAAACTATGTGCTGAAACAGACAGCTTTCACTGCCCACACGCAGACAGCCCCAGAGTAACTCAGTTAAGGTCCCTAGTTTGCTCAAAATACCATCTAGTATCACAGAGAAATTTATATCCAGATCCAGTTTTGACCTGCTCTGTGATCCAAACAGAAAGGAAAGTAGCTCTCCCCTTTGCACAGCCCTGACCACTCTGCCAGGCTTAGCTATCCCTCCCAAATGCTCACCAGCTCCGTTTTCTGCATGGCCCCACTGTTCCGCCCTCCCCACCTTTGCAATATCCCTACTTGCTGGGAAGAACTAGAGACTGTAACATTACCAAATGTCACAGCTGTCTGCAGGGGGAAAGTCCCTTTTTAATTATTAGCATGCTCCCAGTTTGTATTTTCCCCATCAGGTGCTTCCACGGTGTCTGCAAACCACATAGGGAGCTGTACTGATGGGGAGCAATGTTATTGCTGGAGGGAAAGTAGTAAAACAAGCTCAAGAGACCTGCCTTTACTTCTCTTCTCCCTCCCCAAGACTCTTTTTTCCTACATGAAACACGTGTGGCAGCAAGCTTTGCTGCATCAGGCAGTGAGCATCAGCCTGAAGATTTTTTGAGCAACATGCTTTAACAAAGATTCCGCATGAAAAATGGGAATGACACCAGAGAAAACTTGTCTTCCAAGTGGTAGCAAATTTCAAATTATTTGACTTACAGTTACCCTTAAGGCATAACAATAAAAGCAGTTTAAATTGATATAGTACATCTCATCCCTAAGGATCCCCAGAAATGCAACCAATTGATAAGCAAATAGCCCACATTTCTTGCAGAGGAATATAGACCTTCCCTGGGATGCAATACTTCAGTTTGAGACATGCCAAAAATAAGCTGCAGTCAAAAAATAAAAACAGACTAGTGTAGCCAACCAGAACTCTAGATCCATTAGACTCTGGTCAGGACACTGCAGCTAACTCTATTTTTGTGTCTGCGGCACATGGGTAGGACTTTAAATGCCCTAATTTGGACCTTGATTTTACATGCCGAAAATTACCCTGTGCACGATTTGCTTGGATGTTATATCAGCTTAAATAAGGTGCAGAAATGCTTCCTACTGCATCCACCATTCTGCTCTTTGGAGTATATCACTGTCCCATAATAACCTCTGACGAAAAGGTTTAAGGAGGTAGGGATACAGGCCACATGGCACATGTGGCTACCTTTGGCCCTCATCCTGGCTGACAAAAATGGACTTTGCATAACTTTCCTTTCTCTCATTTGGCTGGTTTTTTTAAGCTTTCTAATTAGGTACTTATATTATTATTAGAAAGCAGGAGGGAAATATGTTTTCCTTGTTTACCACCGGACTAATTGTTTGGAGCTGACTAGTTCTTATCTCTGTAGCAGCTGTAAATGGGAAACTGAGATATGTGGATTTTAACTACAAAATATTATCAGAATGACAATGTCAAGTGTCCCCTGGCTTCCCTTGCACTATCAAAGTCCATAGACTTTTGAAGCAACAAACCAGAGTCCTATTCCAAGGGGTATCTGCATGTGCACGTACACATACAGACAGCAGGGCTTCTTCACTGGTTTGCTTTGCTTTTGGCTTTAACATCCTGGGCCAAGATCTTGCTGGATGCCGTTAACTACCTTTCCTGGTACATTTACTGGGAGCCACGTACAGTCTTTGAGATTAAATGAGAGGAAACAGTTAATAGGTAACTGCAGCAGCAATGACAAAAGGATGAAGTTGAGGGACCAACTCTGGTAAATCAACAGCACTAGACGGTTGTCATGATTAGTGTGGCAATCAGGAAATTACAATTTAATGTGTTTGCTGAAGGAAGCAGCACAAGAATTCTTCATGTACTTTTAAAACCGATTAAAACCCTACTGCCCCTTTTCAGTATTCAGACACTCGGGGCTGCTTCTAGGAGACCTGCCAGTTGCTTTCTGCAAGGTAGAAAAAAACAAACATCACATCCCTGCAGCACCACAGCCTTGCCAACTGAGTGCTCAGGGCACCTACAGTGGAGGCAGCTTTTACAAAACCTAGCTCTTAGGTATCAGGTGCAAAACCACCTCCCATGGTTACAGTCTTTTACATTGTTAAAGTAACTTTTAGGTAGTCCTTTGGCCTTGAAGTGCCTGCTGGACCAGGCAGCAGAGACTGCTAACATAATCCCAAATTAAAAATGCAGGGAATGTTAATCTCCTCTCAAGATGATAAGCACAGAAAACACTCCTGTGAAAATTATGCAAACATAGCAGAGGTATTAAACCATAATACACAAGCAGACAAAGAAGGTTCAGATTGGCACAGATGACTGCAGCATTCATGAAGTTTTGCTCCTGTTTCAGCAGGGCCAACCCCTGTCCCTGGACAGGTACAGCTGCTCCATCCCCTGCGGGGCATGTCTGAGCTTCCCAGAACTGCAACTCTTGGGTGAGAGGCCACACAGGAAGCTAGGGTTGTGATAGGCTCCACCCTATATCCCAAAAGCGGAGTTTGTTTCTTTCTATTCTTTTTCTCTTGTGGACCATATAGAAAATTGTATAGAAAAACTGCTAGAATGTGATGGTTTTCAAAATAAAGAAAAAGGACAGTACTTCAACAGCACAAAGCAGCACCAATGACCTTCACCACTCCAAAAACTTTGCTTTATGCTCTCTTCTATGTCATCCCTTCAGGCAAATATTGTACAACAACTGTGCTAACTATGAGGAGTTACAGAGAAGACAGCAGCTTTATTTGCTTTATTGTTAATGAGGGTTCCACTTGCCCCTGCATCTGCAGCTGGCTGCTGCTTTACACATGGGTTTAGGGCTAAATCCCTTCTTGAGCCATGCTTTTGGCTACCTAATACCCAGGGTTACTGGCCCATGTCTGGGCTCCCCCAGGATGCCTAGGGCCAGGCTGCAGAACAGCAGCATCTCCCTGGGGCAGGAAGTGGGCTGGCCTCAGCATGACTTTCCATCCAGAAAACATTTTCCATCACCTTTCTGCCACCTACAACTGGCTGCAGTACTGCCAAGTTAAAACAAACACAAAATAAAAGCATCTCATCTGCCTCTGAAAAGAGGCTGCTGCTGGCAAATGCTTGCTAAAAATAGTCCTATGATGGCCTGTGAGAGCAGCTGGAGGTCACTTATAGAAGGAAGCAAAGAATTCCCTTTGCTGAACTCAGTTTCCAGCCATCACAGCTAGGACAGAAGTTTTCAAGTTTAGTGTCTGTGTGGTTCTAGCAAAATCCCAATTGCAGACAGCAAGGTCCTTGCTGGGCTCAATTCCCCTGCTAATCAGAGCAGGAGCTTGCTTTTCAACCCCCATCTTCCTTTTTTGCAGAGAAGCAGACAGGAGGAGATTCATTTGTTAATTAAATTTCCCCTGGCAATTTACATTAAAAAGGGGGAACTGTTTCAAAAAGCTCACAAAACTTTCATAACCTTTAACTTAAAAGAGAAAGAGTTGTATGGCTTTTTTCTAAACCTGCCCAAAAGCACCACTGGGATGTCCCAGGCTAAGTGATGAACACTGAAAAGAAGTCCAGGAATGGCACAGCTGGGCTGAAAATTAGGAACATCTGCCCACAGAAAGCCAGGCGTTCTTCCTCTCCTCTGGCTCTTCCTTTCATCTTTGGATTTTCTCATAAGTTCTTGTTCAAAGGGATGCCATCCCATGGGAAAATGACAAAAGGAAAAAAAGCACAGACACTGTTAGTCAGTGAGGCCAGCAATAGTTGCAAGAGAGGAAAAATTCTTCATGGGAATCCCCTACATATGAGAAGCAGAAGCAAAAATTCACCAGGAAAAAATTCCGTGCTGTCAGCTCCGCAGACAGACAATGCCTTTTATCCATGTGGGATCCTGCATTTACCCAGTTTTTATTACCCGCAAATGGCATGACAGCAGTAAAAAAAAAAGCAGAGAAGAGTCACAAGGAATGGCCAGAGAAAGTAAGAATAATGGCTGAAGATGTAATTTCTTCTTTAAAACGTTTGTTCTGTTACACATATGTACCCTTTCAAAGAGGCTTGTCTAGTCTAGACCAGAACTGGATATACATGAGTGGCTCAGAATTCTCAGAGTACTGATCCCACAGCACTGAAACAGAGTGAAAACTCACACAGCAGAGATGCAAAATCCTCTAAATGCTGAGGCAACACGTGCACACTTGCAGGCGTTGTGGCAGCGTAACATCCATCATGTGCAATACTGCCTGAATCTCTCCAAGTGACGCTCCCCACCAAGCAGGGCAGACACAGTGTACTGATGCAGTAGCAGCCTCAGCATCGCTCTGGTGGTGTTTGGCTCCCTGACATTTTAGCATGACTTTGCTGCCCTGGGCTCACTACCAAGCTTGTTCCCGATCGTTAGACGAGTGCTGGTTAATGACTCCTAAGGTGGTCCCTCTCATCAGACTTCAAAATGATCCTCATAGGCTCAGGGATCTGTCATTGTGCAGACCGTGGAAGAAAGGTGTTGTGCTACGCTGCACCTCGTGGGTGATGGAGTTTCTAAGAGCGTTAATGCTTACGGCCTGGCCTTCTGGCTGGAGACACCTGTGAGTACCATACTGCGGCCTTGCAGTGCTTGGAGGCAGCCTATAAAAACAGATGGGGACATGCTTTGTAGCTGGGCCTGTTGCCATAGGACAAGGGGTAAGGGTTTTAATCAGAAGGAAGGTCAATTTAGATTAGATATAAGGAAGATTTTTTACAACGAGGGTGGTGAAACACTATTAGAGGTTGCCCAGAAAGGTGGTGGATGCCCCATCCCTGGAAAAATTAAAGGTCTGGTTGGATGGGGCATCCAGTTGAAGATGTCCCTGCTCATGGCAGGCGGGTTGGTCTAGACAGGCCTTTATTTTCTCCTAAGTTCTTGTTCAAAGGAATGCCATCCCATGGGAAAAAAAAAAATGACCAAAGGGGAGAGAAGCGCAGACACTCAGTGAGGCCAGAAATAGTTGCAAGACAGGAAAAAAAATCTTCTTTATAGGACCCTTCCAACCCAAATTATTCTGATTCTGTGATCCTGCAGCCCCTCCTACAAAACTGACGGAATGTCGGGGGGATGCCGGGTGCAATCAGGGCCAGCAGTGCCCAGCAGGGACCCCGAGGTGCAGTGGAACCCCGCCGGGGAGGAGGCATCGGGAGCCCCAGGATCGGGCAGGGCAGGGCAGGGCAGGGAAATCCCCCCCGGAGCGCGGCAGGGAAGTACCGACGGGGACGCCGGAGAGGCGAGTACTTCCCCCCTGGAAAAACGCCAAGTTCCCTCGCGGCCCGACCTCTTCCGTCCCCTCCGACGCCCCTTCTGGGCGGCCCGAGCCGCTCCGCCCTCCGTGCCAGCGCTCGCGGCGCCGAGCAGGACCAGACCCGTCGGTCGGGCTTTGAGTGGCTGGAAATTCCCGTCCTCGGCGGCTCCTCCCCCGCAGAAATCCCCCGGCCGCGCTGTATATGCGAGGTGCCGCCGCCGCCGCTGCTCACTCGCAGTGCCCACAGCTCCGCCGCCATGATCAGCGCTCGCAGCCCCGCCGAGCCGCCCGCCATGGACGGCTACGAGCACCCCAAGAAGGAGCGTCAGGGCGCTTTCCCGCTCGACGACCGCCACGACAGTGGCCTGGATTCCATGAAGGAGGAGGAGTACCGGCAGCTGGTGAAGGAGCTGGAGGACATACGGCTGCAGCCCCGCGAGCCGCCCGCCTGGGCACAGCAGCTGACGGAGGACGGGGACACGTAAGTGGGGGTCGAAGACGGGGCACGGGTGGCTCGGACACGGTTGGGAACTCGGAACGACCAGTCCGGGACAGGATGTGCTGCCGGCGGGGCGGCGCCGCGCTGGGCCGCGCCGGGAGGGAAGGGAGGGGGTGCGGAAAGTCCCTGGAGTGGCGCCAGGGAGGGGCGGCTCCCGCGGCCGCGGAAAGCCCCGGCCGCGCCGAAAGCCCCGGCTTGCGACACCCGCGCGTGACCCGGCCCGGCCCGCCGCGCGCGGGGCTGAGCGTGGCGTCGGGGGGGGTTAACGCGTGTCGCTGAATGACTCCTTTTTCCCCCCTGCAGTTTTCTCCACTTGGCCATTATTCACGAGGAAAAAGCCCTGAGCCTGGAGGTGATCCAGCAGGCAGCCGGTGACCGGGCTTTCCTGAACTTCCAGAACAACCTCAGCCAGGTACTTTCACCTCGATAGCCCCAAATCCGGATCAGCCCCTGCCACACCCACACAGTCCCTCTGGGGAATTCCCCCAAAAAAGTCCCTTTAATTTTTTTTGTTTTAATTGATGGAATCAATTGAATCAAAGCCTACGTTCAGGAAAGTCCCCAGCTGGCTCCGGCTGGTGCTGGTACAATGCTTCCTCTCCCCCGGGAGAGTGGCATTCAACACCCACATTTTTCAAATATGATGCAATGGGTTGCATCCCTCTTTATGGAGATGTTAATGATACCCTTCATACCAATTGACTGTTGGTTTATCCAGAGAGCCTGAAGTTCACCACTTCCAGATGAATGGGCAACTATACAACAACTTGGGAAGCATAAAGAACTGAGTTTATGGGGTGTGCTTTCATGCTTCCATTTGGCACAAATCACCAAGTGGTCAAGAGGTCTGCTTGTCTAGATGTTGCTGCAAGTTCATGGTGTAACTTACAGTCTGCTTTTGCTCTTGTGCTTGCAGACTCCTCTTCACCTGGCAGTGATAACTGATCAGCCTGAAATTGCTGAGCATCTTCTGAAGGCTGGATGCGACCTGGAAATCAGGGACTTCCGAGGAAACACCCCCCTGCACATTGCCTGCCAGCAGGGCTCCCTCAGGAGCGTCAGTGTGCTCACGCAGTACTGCCAGCCACACCACCTCCTCTCTGTCTTGCAGGCAACCAACTACAACGGTACGGGCACACTCCTGAGCAGTTCATCTTGGTGTGCTGCGCTGAGGGTAGGGTTGGTCTCCTGTAGATCTCAAAGATCTCTGGAGAGGTGGAGAAGGATTATTATGCCCTATTTGAGAGTTGAAGAGCCCAAAGTATACAGCAGTGTCTGACTTTTTTTTAAATGCCGCTGTCTTGTAGGCCTTCTCAGTGTTGATTTTAGTCTCTCATGGCTTTGAATTTTGCATTTTTAGTGAGTGCCTTTGCCCTGCTCCTCCTTTTTTTGGTTGTAATAAGTTGCACTGAAACACTGGCATAAAGCCTCTGAGAAATCTTTTCAAAATCCAGCCCTTTTATTCATACTGGAAGCTGCAAAGTTCTTCTGGAAAACACCCTTTCGCCATGAATGAATTGCAAATTTAGATACCATCCTGGCCTATCATCTTGACTTTTAAGTAATGATGAGGCATTGAGTTAGAGGTACTGAAGTTTTCCCTTTGTGTTTTTCAGGACATACATGTCTTCATTTGGCATCTATTCAAGGATACTTGGCTATTGTTGAGTATCTGCTGTCCTTGGGAGCCGATGTAAATGCACAGGTACGTAGTGGGTACCGTGAATTTAACTGAGTGGGGCTCTGTAGTCTTAAGAATCAACAGATCTGACAATGGCTCTGCCTCTCCTAACATGCCAAACCTTACGCTGTTTTCACACAGGAGCCCTGCAATGGCAGAACAGCACTACATTTGGCAGTCGATCTACAGAATTCAGACCTAGTGTCACTTTTGGTGAAACATGGGGCAGATGTGAACAAAGTGACCTATCAGGGCTATTCCCCCTATCAACTCACATGGGGAAGAGACAACTCAAGCATACAGGAACAGCTGAAGCAGCTGACCACAGCTGACCTGCAGATGTTGCCAGAAAGTGAGGATGAAGAGAGCAGTGAATCGGAGCCTGAGTTCACAGAGGATGAAGTAAGTAGCAGTTCTCATCTTTACAAGAGAAGGGAAAAATCCTGTCCTGTGCATGGTATTTTTTGGTGTCACTTTGATAGCATGCCCCAGCCACCTCTTGCTGTATAACAGATAGGTATACAAAAGATTATGCTATCAACAATCAGCAAAATGGCAGATGGGGGAAGCATATAAACAGATTAAGAATAAAATGTGAAAAGTAACACGAGGGAATGGAGGTTAACTTCATGCGACAGGGTTCTCTGGACACCGTTCTGTGGCTGACACAGAACCTCGTCAGAGAAAATTCAAGTTAGTGGGTGGTTTTCTCCTCCCTAGCATTTGTTTTTCTAACATTCCAAGTGCTGCATTAAATGGCATATGTAACCATTTTGGTGTAGAAATTTTATACACTGCTGAAGTCTGGGCATGCAGAATTTGGCTGTTATCCCAGAGTGGATATGATACTTTAAGTAAGATTTTTGCATTAACAGCGTTTTGGGTTTTTTCTTGCAGCTTATATATGATGATTGCCTTATTGGAGGACGACAGCTGGCATTTTAAAGCAGAGCTTTCTCTGAAAAGAAGTGACTGTATACATATGTATAGAAAAAGGACTGACTTTCTTCATTTAAAAAGAAAGTCACAATGTGGAGAGAAAAAAGAGGGGGGAAATTCTACACTGCCCAGCAAGGAGAAGGAGCACATAATTGTAACAGGACAGTTCCAGGATCTGCCTTGTGTTTAAATAGAGGAGTGGGATGTGTAACATCAGTACAGATCTGTGATTATTCACACCACCTGATAAAGAGCCACATAGCCAATCTTCTCAGCCCTGCGAAGGTAACAGACTGCACATCCAACCTGCTCGTTACAGGGAGCTCTCTTGTGGCATTAAGTACTACAGGGAACAAGTGTCCTTTCATGGCAAGGTGGACTCATGCCAACACCCCTTCTCAAAGACTCTGCGTTCATTTGCGTTGGGCTGGTGGCAGTCCCTGTCCTTTCGGACTGACCTCAGCTGCTCTCAGTGGGCCGCCCCAGGTGGAGGAGTCAGACCAAGGGACTGGTGTCCTCTTGGCTCTTAGGCAAAAGTAGCAATAATTAATAGTTAACTGTGGGCATTGGAAAAGTGTGTTTCACACCGTGTGTGTCATAATTGCTACACTTTTTAGCAACTGTATATTGTGTAAATACTGTACATTTTTTGTTTATAATTATTTTGGTACATGTGAGATATGTATTTATTAAAAAAAAGTCAGATTACCGTACCTAGTCTGTGAAACGGTTTATTGCCCTCTTCCCTGAGATTGTGGGAATCTACCTGGTTTGCTTTTTAAGAAACCTTTACCACCTAGTAGCCCATTGGGGTCACAGTCTCAGGGGTTTTAGGTGATTCACCTCAGCAGTGATAAGACATCTAAGCAGTTTGCAGCTCTCAGCCCTTCTGCTGCAGCTAATTTTAGAAGCAGACGTAGGTGGTGTTTCCTGCACCTGCTGCAGCAGGCGCATCGTGGGACTGGGATTCCCCCTCTCTTCCAGCACCAGGCTGGTGGCCCACTAGAGAGGGGGTTTTAGGCTGGGTTTGGCAGCACCCACCCACCTGTCCTCATAGCACCTTTTGTTCCAGCTCCAATACTTTGCAACTCTTGCCAGGGGAGGCTGGAGGCTTGCAGCACAGCCCTGTGTCTGCTCACCTCTTGTTTATCACCTGGCCCAGCATCGGTTTGAACTCTGACCCCTTTGGAATTTCCAAAGGGGATTTCCGTGGGAAGAGGGAACACATCCTGTGAACATGTGCTGCTGCCTCGCACCCCTGAAATTCAGGCGGTGGGTGTCCCCATGTCCCCACTGCAGGAGCTACAGCTCTTGTCCAGTTCATAGCAATGAAGGATGTGGCTTTAACTGCTTCAGTTACTTGTCAAGTTTCTCTCCAGCACTCAGGCAGACAGAATCACTTTGCCCAAATCCTCTGCTCCACCTCATTATCTGGTGGCAGTGCATCACAGTGCCGGACTACTTTCAGCCACAGACTTTTTAGCCTGTTGTGTGTCCGTGTAAAGGGTGGGTTGTGTAAAAGGTGACCGTACCCTGTTTGTGCCGTACTCCGTGGATGGAGACAGGGAGCAGCAAAGCTGCTGATGCAGGATGATGGAGCTCTGCCAAGAGTGTTGGCCAGGGGAATTCTGTGCTGCTGGCACCTGGCCCAGCTCAGGCTGTTGGAGAACACTGTGGCCCCAGATTGCACAGGGACACCCATTCCTTTTTCTGCCGTGCTCTTCCCAAGGGGTTCCTGGTGCATGACCTGCTCTAAGGAGGGTTTGCTGGTATGAGGAAGAACACCACAGCTGGCTGTGTGCTTCCTAATTTGCATGGGAGCCAAAGGCCACTGTGGAAAGGATTATATAAAATTGTCATCCTGAGTCATTTTTATTTCCCTTCCACTCTCATTGCACGAGCATAACCCAGGTGTATGCGCTAAACTTCCTTTTGGCAGACATGGCCACATCTGCGTTGCAAACCTGCATTTTCCAGGTGTGGGGCTGGACAAGAATCTGCCGAAGCATTTTTCTTGTTGGGAACTCACCCTGCACTCTGACCAACCATTAAATCTGAGCGTGTAGCAGTGACGGTGGGAGTTTGCTCAGTTGCTGCTACAGGTTTTTCACCAGCAAAGAATCCCAAATAATTCCACAGCTGGAAATAGAAACGGCAGTGTTCCACTTGCTACATTTCAGTTTCCCCTTGCAGAACAGGAGCTGGAAATGCTGTCAAGGCCCTGCAGAGGCATTCACCAGCTATAGCTATCAGTGGTCTAGAAGTCCTTGGGTACACCGCTGGACCAGGTATGCAAATATTTCAATAGATACCATCTGAAGGCAAATACTTCTCATTTGAAGGCCAGAGGGATGGAGAAAAATGAGATTATCAGTAATACTAGGCTGGCCGAGTAGTTTCGGAGGCAGTGGTACTTTCTCTGCTGCCCATTGCACTATTTAGACAAACAGTATCTAGGAAGGCACTGCTATAATCTTACAAGAATTCTGCAATGACTTAATAAATTAAGCAAATGTTTTACTGTACGAGGAAGTTTTGCAGCTAAACAAATCGTTGCCGAAATACCACATGCTGGTTTTGCTACTGTTTGCCTCCCCCCCTCGTGCAAAAGTAACCATGTAACACGCGGAGGAGCATGGGCAAAGCAAGTAGGACAGAGATTAATATGAGAACGTGTGTTTGTTAGCAAAATAGGTTGGGACATGTTGTGTATTTGTGCATTGCTAATGCAGGATTACTCATTGGAGAGCTTTGCCTGTTCACTTGATGATATGGGAAGACTGTCCACTGCAGGACATCCCCCTGGCACCCCCAGTTTTGAATATGTGCCCTTAACTGCTGCATGTCCACGCAGCCTCTGCCCTTTCCACACCCATGCCTTTAGAAAAATCTTGAGTGGTTTTGGTGATGACCTGCCTTCTTGCTGTCTTCTTGGCATTCTGGCAGATCCATTGCATGGTCCCATTTGTAGGACACAGAGCAAAAACTCCTTATGCATTTATTCTTCCAGCATCACTTTTTCCTTATTCAGACAGCACGGCTCCTATTTGCAGAGCACGCTAACTTGTTCTTGTTTCTACTACCAGTGCCTCCCCACACGGGTCCAGGGTTCAAAATTCTGTCCCAGCACCTTTGCCACGTACCCTGTGTGGCTCTGCAACCTTCAGGAGCATCCATGCTGCTGTAGATCGAGGTCCTGTGAAGTTCAGATTTAGTTTCCTAACTGGCCCTCTCTCCATGAGCCTCCTCACTTTCGTCAGCCCGTGCCATGCCTGTGCCCTTTGCTTTTGTTGCCTCTGGCACCCATATCTGCCTCTGCCTGTTCTTTTTTCCCTTCCTCCCTTTCCACATGCCCCCCCACCTTTTCACCTGCAACACCAGCTCATTCACCCGTCATTACATTACACAGCATGAGGTTACAGGTTTGTTTCCAGCCGTTCCCTGCTGCCCATTCTTGTAAATCTCTTTGATAATCCCACAGGGATATTCCCATACTTCTTATATTCCAGACAAAGAACAAAACTCCTCATTTCCTCCCACACCCTCCTCTTCCTCCTTGCATTCCTGCTCACTGGAGGCCTTTCTCACCCAAACCACAACCAAGATGCCACCTTCAGTGCCTTTCAACCTTCTCAGCATCAGCCCTGGACTTCTCAAGAACTTTACCGCGGTGACAGAAAAAATACAGACGGCCAGGGTGGTGACCTTGGACAGCAGAGCCCAAGGCCTGATTTTTCCCCCAGTAATTTAGACCCCTTCTCTTCCATTCCCTGCAGCTTTGGAAAGTGTAAAAAGCAAGGGCAAAAGGCAACCCTGCACCTAGGGACATGCACAGGGAGGCTTCATGCTGGCTCCAGCGCTAGCCTGACATCTGCAGTCATGAACAGACCCCTTTCACCATCTTCCCCACCTGCTTGTTCTGCCACTCTTGGGTTGTGGTGCAGCATGCTCCTTGCACCCAGCTTGGGCTGTGTGAGCTGGTTGACACGTAGATGTGGGTGTCTCTGCTCCCTAAACAGAGAGAGGTCTAACTTAGAGGCCTTAGCCTCACTGTCTTCTCCTCCTCCTTCAGGCTTTTGACATTAGGAAGGGGTCCCTCTTGACTGCTTAGCATTTTACACACCAAGAACTATAGGTTAAGGCAGGGGCCAACAGAAAGTGTTTATCAACCATGTGTCCTGCATGCAGCTGGTGGACACATCTACCTGCCTTCCTGCAAGGACTTGATGCACCCAAAGGCAGTGAGGCCACCGGGACCCTTAGCTTATGCCTAACTCTGCTGACTTTGCCCCACAGCTTCAGTTCAGATTTGGGTGAGCAAGATGGTCGAGTGAGTAAAGAAAGGTGAAACCAGAAAAAACAAACCAAGGAAAGACCTGTGATCTCCAGGAGGGAGGACAAGTATCATTTGTGATTTGTTTTAATGGGAAATCTTCAATGATTATGGACTCTGGGCCAGGCAGAGGCCCAGAACATATCAGGAATCACATATTTTTCTGTGGAAGCTGAGCTGTGAAAATAATTAGGCGTTGGGTTGTTCCTAGAAGTAAGAATTGCAAAACAGAGTGCAGGGGTGGCAGGGAAGAATCTGTCCCTGGACAAATGGCTACCCTCACTTCAGGGGGGTGGAGGAAGGGCTTTTTCCAGCATTGCTGCGCTCCTAGCATCAGCGCTTTGCTGAAGAGTTAGAACTGCACAGTATCCCAAGGGATGAGGGAACAGGAAAGTCCTGTCTCCTCATGCCAGCTGGGACAGAAAATGTGACCTGGACAATGCTGCACAACCTATTCCCATCTCCAGCAACTGCCTGTCATAGCTCCGGCATGGCTCACCTCCTTGTCCCTTCTCTGAAGCATTAACAGGAGCAAAAGGTTTCCTTTAAATACTGACACATTTATCAGGCCATAATCCACAAAGTTTAAATCCAGAGAGATTGAAACAGAAACTCCCCCTGATACCCTGGAGGTTTGACTGCCTGCCTTTGCCATGATCCAGCGCTCAGATTTTCCCAGGACTGTCTCCTCATCCAATTTTCCAAACAGGACTTTCCAGTCCTGTCAGAAGAGAGCTGGGATTTTCCCCGTTCACTCCTTTCTGCAGTTTTCCCCTGTTACAGCGGCCACGAACCACGGCACCGGGCTCCATTGCCTCTCCAGCTGCAGGAGTACAGCCTCTTACCTGCCCACCACCAGCCCCGGGGGCTTCCTTGCTCTGAAGGAACAAGCCTGCACCCCTTTACATTAAATCCTTTTCCCATTCACAATTTTAGCTAGTTCAGATTAATTTTCCCATGCATCTTTCAAGGGAAGCTTTTCATCTCTCCAGCTGAAAGCACAATGTGAGCAAATGTGTAGTTCAAGAAAGAGCCTTAAAACACAAATATTTTTAACATGCATGCACACCTTGAAGGGCACACAGCTACAATTACAGTGCAACACTTAGCTTGGTTAATTATTACTCCTGGATTTCCGTAGCTTGGAGGAGGGAGTTTCCCAAGGCCCTACAGAAGACTCTGAGTGCTGCTGCTCTGCTTCAGCAACGCTTTGTTCTCACCGAGGAGTGCCCAGGGGTCAAGTGAGAGGCAGCCCCTCGAGGAGCACGGACCAGTGGGATAAGAGAGCTGGGCCGTGGTGTTTGCTCCTGCAGCATGGGAGGACACGTGCGGTGTTTTCCTCTCTGCCTCGGAAAAGGACACACCACGTCTCAGTCACAGCTCTGCATGCATACTGAGCTGAGGAGGACCGAAAGTCAGTAAGGATGGCTGCCCAGCCTGTGCAGCACACAGAATGAAACCACTCTTTTCTTTCCATTTTTTCTAAGTGGATGGGTTTCCATTCCAGCATGCGTCAAGGCTGATGTTTCTGGATTTCTTCCAAAAACTTAGATCTGACCCCTGGCAGCACCTTCTCTGAGACGTTTTGCCCTAGCAAACAAACAAACAAGCCCTCCCCCAAGCTGCATGGAGCCTCCTTACCCCAGGCCATGCCAAGCATAGCTTGGGGAAAACACTCCCAAGGCAGGGGATTCAAACCCCCTCTGACCCTTGAGCACACTTGATCTTCACCTCCTCTCTAACAGTCTATGAACTAGGCTGCTAGAGTAAAACAGAAAATTAGTAGAACACCCTACATCTTCTGTCTGTCCATCCACTCCAGACCTCTTCATGCTCCTGCCTGTGCAGCCTTGTCCCCTGGCAGCAGCAAGCTGGAACACCTAGTGCCGGTCTGCTGGACTACCCCACCGAGACAGGGGATAGCTCTCAAACTGCCGTGTCTCCTGCCTTGATAACCACTCTTGCAGACAGCACTCAGACCTATGGAAACTGGAACAGTGAGGTGGAACCAGGGTTAGTCCTACAGCAGTGTGGGAGGCTGGCAGGCTTCAGCTGCAGTCAGCCAGGTTCAAACAGGCGATCAAACAGAACAAGGGCACATTCAGCAACTGAAATGACAAGAAGGCAGTAGTGCCACCAGGATGGAAAAGCTAGGTGGGACACCACCAACAGCAGATAAGGTCCACTGCTGAGGTGGTCTCATCCCCTTCACAGCCCAGCTCAGCCATAGCACTTTTCATGCAGAAATGCTTAAGGTTTCCCCACAGCATTGTCTCCTCTGACTCTGTCCCAGAGGAAGGGAGGTGAGCTGGTCCAGGGAAGGCCAGGACTCCAGGATGTCTGCCTTCCCACCCTGGGTGATGACACAAAAAGCCAGTTTCTCTTCTCCACACAGCTGGACTGCCAAGGTGATCAGATCACCCACTTCCCTCCACAAGACACTCGTGTATCTAAGGGACTCCTAAAGTAAGGAACTGATAATTCTGTTTCCTTTTTCAGAGAAGTCCACACAAAGCAGAAAAGGGAAACCAGGCCATTTACTTGGCAGTTGGGCTCCTTCCATGAGCAGTTCCAGGCACATGGTGGCATGACCAAGCAAGCCTACCTAGGCATGGTGCTCTGGGAAGCCTCTCCCTAAAAACAGCTGTACTGAGGGGCAGAAGGCTGAGGACTGAGCTGCATCCATACACTGTACAAAATTAGACCATCTCATCGGGGCACATGGCAGCTCCATTCCACAAGTAGGACCACAGACATTTCTTCCAAAGATGTGTATATGTGTAGAAGATGTGAGTGCAGCTGCATCCTGGGAATGAGTGTCAGTATCTCCAGATTTTCTGCTTCAAATTTAAGAACAAGTAGAATGATTCAAAATAGCCAATTTTTTTTCTGTTTTGCAAAGGAAATCACAGAATCACAGGATATGCTGAGTTGGAAGGGACCCACAAGGATCATCAGCTCCTGGCCCTGCACAGGAACATCCCCAAGAGTCACACCGTGTGCCTGAGAGTGTTGTCCAAATACTTCTTGAAGTGTATCAGGCTTGGTGCTGTGACCACTGCCCTGGGGAGCCTGTTCCATTGCTGCTTTTGCCATTAACATATTTGAAAAAATTCTTTTTCTTGTCCCCCACAGTTCTGGCTTCAACTCCAGTTGAGCTTTGGCTGCATGAATTTTCTCCCTGTGGTGGCAAGCAATATCTTTGTATTTTTCCCATATCACCTGACCTTGCTTCCATTGGGCACACACCTTCCTTTTTTTCCCTTATTTCCAAGGGAAGATTCCTGTTCAGCCAAGCTGGACTTCTGCCTTATCTCCTTAACTTCTGACATTGCCTGCTCCTATGCCCTTAGGAGGTGATGCTTAAAAAGTGACCAGCACATGCAAAAACATTTTCCCAGGGGACCTTGCTTGCCAATTCCCTGAGCAGCCTGAAGTCTGCTCTCCTCATGCTGAGGTTTTGCTGGCACTTTTCCTCCTGTCAGATGTTTTGCTCTGCTTTGTTTCAGTTAGAAACAATGAATTTTTAAAAAAATATGTAAGACTAGAACCATATTGAGAACTTCCCAAGTGAAACAGATTACTTCTTTACACTCAGAAAACAAGAATTTATTTCATTTTTTTTCTTACTCATTGGAAACTTCAGATGTTTGTTTTCTCACTCACCTGAAAGATGTTTTCTCCTAAGCTTTTGCAATTGCGACATCGCAGAATTTCCGTCCTCTCCCACTCTTTTCCTGAGTCATGTGAACTGGGCATACCTCCATCCTGAGGCTTACCATGCCATCCCTGAAAAGCCAGGCCTCAAATTTGCATCCAATTACCATCTATATAATAGCTGTTAAACTCCTCATGCTTGCATAGGGGCAGATCTTCATTTAGCCTTCGAGTTAACAGCCTTCCATCAGGTCTGCTTGGCTCTGCTTTCTCTCACCCTCACAGCATCTAGCCCCCTTCACACACGTACATCCTGTTCCCTCTAACCATTGACTCTACCTTTTGGCTGCTCTAAATATACCAGTAAGAAAACTCAGCTCGTTGGAGGTGATATTTTCAAAACTGATCCTGAGGACACTTCTACGCTGAAGGTTTTGGGGCTGCAAAGCAATCTGTGTCAAGCGTACAGCTTTTGGATGGTAAATTGATGCTGATTCTGACACCAACCAGTGTCCTGCCACCAGATATTTTGCCCATGACTCAGACCATATCTGGAGACTGGTTCAACCCACGCTGTGATGCCAATGTTCATCACCCAAGGAGTGTTAGGTATTTCCCATGCAGATGCTTTCATTCAGCAACAAAGCAAACACAGCTCAGTGTGTCCTCTTCCTGGAGGCAAGTCCCTGGTGTTGTAAGCACATTCGTCATGAAACACCACCACAGATGGCTTCTCAACATCGCCGTAAGAAAAATGTTATCTCTGTAGTTATTCTGCTTCACTAAATTTACAGCTGGGCCCTTGAATGCCGTCAATAGAAATTGCGTGTTCCTTGTAAGCACAGGATAAAGGCAGGTCTGTGTAGACTTATGAACAATTTTGCTAAATGGCACATGAAGTATCATCTTTATCTCCAGTCCCCAGAGGTTCTGAGTCCTTTCTCCGAAGACACCAAGAAAATAACTTGGGAGCGGCCTCCCTTTAGGCCATGGCTGGCCTTCCACCTGAGCTGAGGTGTGCAGGTGAATCAGTGAGGATGCTGATGCTGAGCAGGGTGCTGGCAATGGCACAAATGATCCTGCCTCTTAGTGTCCCCTCCTTCCCACATGCCTGCCCGTTGGTGCTGCAGGGAGATGGAGAGTTTTTAATCTTGGCTGGGTCTGAACCTGGCCCAGCCAGAGGTGAGAATGGATGCACGCTGCTGCATGCCATCATGAAGGGGTCTTTTCAGGGTGAACTAAAAAGCAAGTATGCCCTAATGACAGGACAGACTTTTTATCACATTTCAATCACTACTTAGCCCAAAGAGCAGTGCTGTGACACATGCTTCACTGAATTTGCAGCTGGGCCCAGTTGCTGTTTGCTCCTGGTGGCAGCTGAGCCTTCACACAGGACCAGCCATTGGATACAAGTGCTCCTGACATCAAAGCCTGTGGTCAGGGCAGGAGGTGTCCCCTCCAGTGCCTGGCACTCCAAGCCCTATTCCATTCGCCGTAGAGGAGCAGCCTCAGTAAACCACAGAAGGAAGTCAAAGACAAGATGTGTGGGATCTGTGAAATGTGCAGAGTATGGTCCCACTGAAGCTCATCAGTTTGCCACTGGAGTGGGGAAATCAAGAGTTCAGAGCACGACGCACCTACAGTGGATGTAAGCAGTCATGACATTCAGAAGCAAGCAAGCTTCAAAATGAGAGCGAGCACTGCAAAACGTCCCCTTTAAAGGGTTAAAGCAGAGAGGCTCCTTCTGCTTTTAATCTCCAGTGAATGGAGCAGCTCACCTCCCCTGAACTGAGCCTCTACTCTCTAATAAACAAGCACTATTCAGAAAGGAAAGTGCAAGCTCGTGCAGTGATGGAGCTGCTTTGCATGGAATTTCATTTTAACTATTTTTTTTATGAAGCAGAGGTTAGAAAAAGAAGCAGTGGTGATACATGCAAATACCTGCAAGGCATCAAAGCTTCAGCAGGGAACTTGCTTAGCCCTGTGGTCCCTGAAATGTATGGTTGTGACATGATTGACATGAATTTTGCTGCAATGACTGACTACTCCCCTGGCTGCAAAGTGAAGTGCCTTTATCCCATCAATGCCAGTTGGCCTTTTTTTAGACTCCTGCTCAGACAGGATAGAAATAAGCACTGAAGATCTGCCCTTGAAAGTGAGAGCTCGACACGCATGGCTGCCTTACCAGAACTGTAGAAGGAAGAGGAAATTGTTTGAACTGTGTGTATGTGGCATGGGCTGCATCAAGCTGCAGATAGGATGATTATTCTCATGTGTGGTGCAGCAGCTACATCAGTGTCTCTCTCCCTCTTAGAGCTGATAGCTAAATCATTCCTTGCAGAGCTGTAATCATATACCTTATGAACTTGCTCCTGCATAAACCCAGAGCATCTCCCTTTTGCTAACTGGCAACCTTCTGGGCCCTCTGTCCGTACGCAGCACCTCACAGAGCTCATGTACAATGCCAGACACGCTGCTGGCACAGTTTTGAGAGTCCCCAGAAGGGGCCTCCGTGAGGGCTGTATGCTTCCAGCATTTGCCAACTGGGGCTGCAGATGTCTCGAGAGAAAACCTCCCTTTCAGAAGCCAGGACAGAACAGGCTGATCAATACCAAAGGAATGAGGGAGAGGGAAAGAAATGTTTTTGCTAGCAAACAGCCAGTAATTTAAATGAGGAATTGCAATAACAGCAGTGAGTCTGACCGAATGTGGTATTAGCCACTTAAAATACTCACACTACAAATGTTCTAAGTCCCCAATGGGAAAAATGAGGTACAGATAGTCAGTGATTTATGCTGCAGCATAGGAGAACTCCGTCTGCTCCTTAACAGCACTGAGGACAACGAGAAAGTAAAATATCACCTGTCCTCCAATGCACTTTCTAGTACCAAGTGGCACAGACAGGGTCTGGCTCCACCTCTGGTGTTCATCATGTGTGTGACTGGGGCAAAGCCACTGCCACCCCATCCAGCTCTGCTACTCCTCACCTGTGCACCTTAGGTGCTACATGTGCACCTTAGGGCACCACGAACCAGCAGACACAGAATGTTGCTGTAGGACATGGAGTCACAGCCCACACAAGCTTCTGGCCCGCAGCTCCTCTGCCCGAGCTTTGGGCTGCAAACTCCCCAGGGCAGGGACTGCCTTTAAATAGGTGTTTGCAGAGCAGGTACTCCCCAAGGCAGGTGCTGCCTGGAGCGTATGTGCTACCTGTCCTCTCCTCTGCAGAGCCATGAGGAACATGAACTGGTAAAGCCATCAGCTACAGTGTTTGAGCAGCTGCAAACACCCTCTTCGATTTCTGATGGGACTGGCAAGATTTGGGCTGTTGTCTGTGGACAGGGCCTCCCTCACATGCTTTAGGCCCTACTAAATTAGCAGACTTCCTCCAGCGGTGTGCAATAAGGTAAGGTAAAAGGCTGTGGACTCCAGTAACCAGAGCTATGTGGAAATTCAGGCGGATTTCTGGCTGGCAGGGGCCCTGCGGTATGACGGGTTTCACCTTTGCTCAGCTTTGCTGGCAGAAGCACCCCATGCAAATGCTGTTCTCTAAGCTTTCACACACGGGACTTTCAAAGGGTTCATGCTCTTCAGAAAAAAATGTATAGGATCAGATTTTCCTATGGCCCCCCAAGTAATTTTATTAATCACTGGGACAAATCTCAAATGTCTTTCAACATTGAGAAATTCCACTTAATCACAATCTGCCCTGCTACGACCTTCTCGGCATCAGATGGAGAAAGAAATGATGCAGCAAGGACCTTAGTCACACTAATGCTGCTTCAAGGCTGAGCTGGGGAATGGGACGTGAATCATCTTTGCCTTTTCTTTCTTTTAAGGGAAGTACAGAAGACTGCTGCTCTGAGAGTGAAACACATAAAGGAGTGACAGGTCTTCCTGTTTCCTTTCCATGGCGGGTCCCTGCTGTGTTCTCCTTCCCTGCATTTAGATGTGTCTACTGAAAAAGCCCATCTCTCCTTCAAGCTACTCCTTGGAGATTTGTTTATCACATCTTAGCAAGTGCAGAACCACACAGAGCAGTTGTCCAGAACCAGCTGGCAGAGTGAATTGCAGGATATTTTCCCGACAATCCAGTTCCTCCTTACAGAGAACTTCTCTGTGTGTACAGAGGCAAAAGGGCACTGGGATGTGGAGCTGGGAGATAAAAGACCAGTTCCTCGGAAAGGTGTAAGCATGGCAATGATAAGCATTGCATCACCTCACTTTTGTATGCCTGCCAGCTTGCAGGAGCCCACTGAGCACATGTGCTGCCCAGAACATAGAGCAAGGGGCTGCCTACACAAGCAAAGGGGAATGTCAAGGCCAGAGGTGCACACCCAGCCTCAGGCTGGCCAGCACAGCAGGGCAAAGGAGGTGACTCAGGATCAGAGGTCCTGACAGATCTGTACTGTGAAAAATGTTTTCTGTGGCCTCTGCCTTTGTCCCCCTGATCTGAGGCACACAGAAAGAAGCACATCCTAGGACAGCAGACTGCCCCTTTCCCATAACAGAATAACTGAGCAAGGGTTGCTCCAAGGTACTGTAACACAGGGAGGAGAAACCCATACTGCATAGAAGGACAGAGAGCAGGGGGAAGTAGCTGGAATATTTTGCCCCTCTCTCATCTACTGGAAAATGCATAACCACACCTCCCCATAGGTGCAGCCCCTTAGGAGAGGAATAGGTATCTTGCTAGAAGAATCTAGCATTTTTAATCTAGATATGCTTTGAGCAAGGCTTAGGTGACACTGGGATGAAGAGCTGGAGCTGAACTCTACACTGACACTCCCCCCACCACTTCAGCCTGCTCCTGCCTGACTAAACGTGAAGATCTTCTAGGGCAGGCTTCCCAGCACATCAGCCACGGCTCCCTGCCAAAGCGTCCGGGAGCTGCAGCCCTTGCCTCCGCAGCTGGCAGCCAGGCATGCTGCTGGGCCTGCCTCTGCACGCTGCCTGAAAAGCTGGAGCGAGTACAAGGCTTGGGCTCTGCGGCCAGGCACAGCATGTGACTTGCTGCAAGCAAACTGGGTCATGGTTTGCTGCAAAAAGCCCACGGTGCATTGCTAGGGAGAAATCCCAGCAAGGTGCTTGGGCAGGCAGGGGTTGCCCTATTTCTGTTTGGGGTTTCCTGGACGGACAGAAAGATTCCTGTGCTGAAAGAAGCTGCAGGCATGTGGTAATCTTGGCAGGGTACGCTCCTGGGACCTCCGGCACATGAGAGGACAGTCTGCCCAGTACAGCCAGGGCACATCAGCTGCAATCAGCAATTGAGAGTCCCGGATTTCCAAACACACAGGTGACTGGACACAGCTGCTGTTTTGCTGGGGTTGCTCAATGTCAGCTCAGGGTTACTGGTCTGTGCCCAGTGGATCTTGTCCAGGGAAAAGGTCAGAGGAATCCTCCCCTGCAGATTGCCTGACAAGGATGGACTGAACCCTGGTTTGCATAGAAACCTGAGACTAATTCAGCAGGATGGTCTGCATGTGGAATAGCTTGTCATTAATTTTGGCACAGCTTTCTTTGTTGTCAAATATTTGCAGCCATCCAAACTCAAATGAAATGAAAAGCTGGGAATTCCCCTGCCCCCAAACCTTTCTACTACCAGAATAAAGTCACCTCCCTACACCACAGACCATCAGGCTAGTTACAGCTCTTGGAACAGCTGTAGGGACACACTCCAGCCACACAGTAATGCCAGCGCTTGGAGACAGGCATCCATCCAGCCTGCAGAGTTGCCTACAAGGAGACACAGCTCCCAGGATATGCTTTTGCTGTTTCAATCCCAACAATCTCCCTCTTTCTCCCAGCCCACTACCATCCTGGAGCAGCCAGCCATGTCCACTCCTGGCTTCTGACAGCTGGCACTCAGATCACACAAGTTCCTGTGCGAAGTAGGTTTCTCTGTGTTTTGTTTGACTAGATTTAACAGCTTGGAGGTGATAAACCGGTCTGTTCCTAGAAGCCTTGCCACAGGAGCTGGCAGCCTCTACTGGCCACCAGAGACCGCTCTGCAGGAAGGGGCTGCCAGGAGTTACACGAGCAGGGAAGCCCCTGGCAAGAGATATTACAACAACATCCTCAGCATCCAGGATGTGGCGACAGGTTCCAAGGCCGCTCACCTCCGTCAGCCCCAGCACATTTACCTGTCAGGCACTGCAGCAGCCACACATGTTCTCTGAGCACTTGCTCAATGTGAGAATCAAAGCTGTGCTTGGGGCCATCTGAGCTCATGTGATTATACTGCAAAATAGAGGCCTCATCCTCTGAGTTGAGCAAACCCATAATTAATGCCAGGAATGATCAACCTTGGGCCCACATGGAGCCACTGAAGGAGCTGCTCCCATTGCTCTCCGTGCTGCAATTGATTTGCCAGCCAGGCTATTGCAAGCTGTGTCAGGGTTACATGAAGAAAACGCTGGGTTATATGAAGAAAACAGCTCATTGAGCAACAGGCTGAGTTTGACACTTAGTGAGGCCACCCCAATCACCAGCCCAGAGGTCTTTCCAGTCTGGTGTGGTGTCTTCAGCCATGGCCAGTGCTGGAAAGGCTGGGATATAAATAACCTCACCATTGCTTGGGCTCTTAGGCAACTAGTAGTTCAGGCCTGGGCAGGGAGATGCTTCTGCCCATGCTGGTGTCTATCTTAACTACCCAAAAGCAGGAGAACTAAGAGCAACATAATCCAGTCCCAGCTGGGGCTCATGCTGCAAGGCCTACAGAAGTGCATTCTGAAGTGCCACAGGAATACAGCAGCTATTTCATCCCATCTTCAAGAAAAAATGCTTTCTGTCCAGTAGTATCAGCACTTGAACATGGATCCTGAGAGAGTTTTAAAACCCTAAATTGGGATGCTGATGGGCTGTGAAAGCCTGTATCCAAAGCCTGCATCCAAAGCCAGCATCCGGAAAGCCTGTGCTCAGCAGTTCCATACCTCCTGCAGTATGTACAACTCACTAGTGTCTTCTCTCTTGGCTTGGAAGCCCCTGAACAGCCAGGGGTCTGCGGGGGTGCATGCCTCACCTAAGGACAGGACATTTCAATGGGCCCATTCAAGGGCTGCTGGATCTTTACTCCCTCCTGGCCAAGCAACCTAATCCCACACTCTTGCACTCTGTCCCTGACCTATGCCACTGTCCTGAATCTCTGGCATTAGGGAAGAAAAGGAGACAGCATGGCCCCTCTTCTCACTCTCTCTCCTACTTTGAGGTCAGGCCTCATTTCCATGGAAATGTGCCTGGCAGCCTTTGCACTGCAGGACAAGAAACCCCTTTCTCATGTGGATTTCCTAGCTGGAAGTTTATTATGTTCACCTGGCAGAGTGTTACCTTTGGCATATTTCAGGAGGAAAAGAGGAAGACTGTGAAAGCCAGTGCTGTTCACACCGGACCTGAGGAAACAGCCAGCTCCAGCCGACTCAGGAGTCTGGGTGTTAGGATAGGCAGATATTCTAGCAGAACCGTGGCTAGTGCTTCCAGCTAACCTCCTTAGCTAACCAGCTGAGCACCTCTGCTTAGCACAGAGCTGGGTTGGCCTTGGCCCCTTGTGGAGAAGTACAACACAGGACGTGGCTTGTTCAGCTCCAGCTTTGCAGGTGGAAGAGCTGACGACCCTGGTCTGCCTGGCTGCCACAGCACTCATATCACAGCTGGCAGAGAGGATTGCATGAGCTTTCCCCTAGTTCAGTTCAGACAGAACCAGCCAGGGTGCCTTAATTTAAACTAACCTGTATAATTTTGCCCAAAGCAAGCATAGGGAATTGCACTCTAATTATTCCACCAGCCATCTGAGGGGGAT
>VWZW01005302.1:148987-181503 GCA_013397115.1 Edolisoma coerulescens | reverse complement strand
CACGCCAAGTCCCGACATTTCTCCCCTTGCACTAAATTACTAATCTGTTCAGCAATAGCAAAGTTTATAGAAGGTAAAGGAGGTTTCATGAAACTGATGGCTAAATAAAAAAATATATCCTTTAACAGTATCTCAGTAGCCTTGAATACCTTGAATTAAAGTCTTATTCCCATGACTACCAAATGCCAGACATAGAAAATCAGCAATAGGACAAAAACTTAATGATTTCATTAGACATCTTCCAGAGACTTCATTTCAAATTCATGCAATTCACTGCTGCAAGGACAACTTAGTTTTTGAAAGCTGTCCAAACACGAATTTAAAATATTTCTTAAGTTTGCTTAGTACTATACAGGATTCTGCAAGAAATGGGAAATACCACTGCATCAATGTGATTGGTGACCAAGTACCAGCATTACCCAGCTACCTTCATTAGAGGATTGTGCTGTTTAGAAAACAGTTCAATCTTAAGAAAGCTCATAATTTAAAAGTTAAGAAATCCATGCATTTTTGCACAATGAAGTCCAAGGCTGATTCAGCAAATAAATAATAATGCAGAAATAATATTGCTTGTATATGTCCACATAAATGCTTTCCCCTTCTTTTACAAGCAGTGACATGCAGTTAGTAATAAAATAACTTCAAAGAATGCAGGAAGGGGCTGTGATTTTCAGCTTTCCTTATTGTAAGGAAGGGCCCCAAACTGGACTCCCCAAAGTGACTTTGCTTGTTTCTCCTCAATATTCATGTATCCTATCACAACCAGATAAACAAGAGTGAGGGGGAGGCACTTGTGGCTGGCAGGTGGTATGCACCTCCTTGGGTTCTGTAAATGAGATATATCCATAATTAGAACATAATCAGCTTAATTTTGACATCCTAATCATTGACTGACTTCTCACTTTTCCAGAATAATCCTGCTTCAAATGATACTGATTCAGGATATATGGCTATCAGCCATTAAAAACAGAAAAACCCAACAGGATTAAGGTGGTAAGAGTAGTGCCTTCAGGCCAGAACAAGCTCCCCCTGGAGTTGCTCTCCTTTTTTTCCCCAGTGGTTCATGGAAACAAAGACAGTCGTTGTGATATATTAAAGTAAGTCTAACAGCTGAGGCCAGTTGAGCACAAATGACAGAAAGGAGCAGGATGCTTTAGGCATTTTATTTATTTCTATAACAAATATGATGAGTATGGGCAAACTGTGCTGTAAACATCTATTTCCTGAAAGTAAAATTTGTCACTGATAAACTCCTGTTTTCTTTCATTGTTCTCTGAAGGAAGTGATACCATTCAATTATTCTGTATCTGTCACTATGTGACAGACATTACTGTGCACAGCACATGTAAGCATTTTGATTAATACACTGGCAGTAGAATAACTAGTTCTGCAACAAAGAAGCAGCATCTTCAAAACAAAAGCATGATTTTTTCAAGTAAAAAAGTAAAGCAAATGGTAAAAAATAAGGGCAATAAAGGGGACTAACCCTTAACCCCTTGATGATTTTTGGCCCATTCTATGTAGCCCATTAAAATCCATTTTTGGTCAGACTGTCTTGCTTAGAGCCTTTTCCTTAATAAATTTGGTAAATTTCACTGATACTGTGTAATACTGAATTAAACTTATCCAATTTCTGTCACATTTTAGTGTGGAGTCTTGCAATAGATTAACACTATTGATCTAAGTTGAAACTTTGGGAGAAAAAAAATCAGGTTTAGTAATATATAGCTACCCTATTATCCCCTAAAACTGCTATCTGGACCATTATTTTGCTCCCTATAACAAAGGTTTTTGATCCAACACCACAGCCAGGAATATGTCACAAATACACAGATACTGATTCCTAATTCACAGTGGATGCGATTAGGGTATTTCCTAATTTTCTAAGATTTATAAGCAAAACTGTTGTATGGGCTGTTAAAACTGTTCACTTGTGAAAATGTCTTTCACAGGATTAAAAGGTGGGCAAAAAAGCAAAGATGGAGACATAGAAATACCCCAAAGGGTGATTCAATTGTTTTTCTTTTTTGGAAGAAAGGGTATCAATAGATGACAGATATCAAAACATAGAAGACTGTTATCAACTTCTTCAAAATTAAAGCAAGGTGGACTTCAGAACTTGGAAGAAACATAGTAGACACTCTGTTATTCAAAGTGAAACAAGAAAGTAGAGTACTTTTGTTCTAGGAGTAGTACATAATATATCAACAAGTGGTGAGGGATTATGTTACAGGACAGGCAAAAAAGTGAGGTAGTCTTGAGCTGCATTTTGTGAGCTCACAGAACATGTGCAGCACCACAGGCTGAGCTGAGGCACGCCATCCAAGAAAATTTCATCTTAAACAGCTGAAGTGTAGACCAAGAGATTATAATCAAACAAGCTATTATAACCCATTTTATTACACTGAATATTAAAACAAATCACTTTTGAAATCAGTTACAGACTATGCATTGTTAACATGCAGATGACAGAACCAATTACAGAAATGACTGAATGCAGAAGTGAACGCACTTTCAGAAGTCAAACTGTGGAAACCATGCTATTAATTTCTTCTATATTGAAAAGCTTTTGTTTCATTATATATTTACCTGTCTTATTCTAATTTTAGTTAAGTAGTCTTCAAAATCATATTTGGGACATTATCTCCAGCTGGAATTTAATGTTTAAGTTGACAAATTGTCAGTACAGGCTTAAGCTTAATTCATTTTTGGATACTTTTTGAGCATTTGTTTTTCATTCCACAATTAGATTAATGCTAGAAGAATTTCCATCCAAAACACCACATAATCTGTTTCTAAACAAGATTTCCAATCCAGAAAGATGCATTTTTTTCCAAGTGTGATATCAGAACATTAAAGTATACTAAAACTATATACTCAGTATGCACCATGCTAGAGTAAAGGCATGCAAAAAATCCGTTTTTCAGTACTTGTAAGTCCACTTGGATCTACTCATTATAAAAACATACATTAATAATTTTGCTTGCTGTTAGCCTAAGTTAATATTCATCTTAGTAGTGAAACTCTGATTTCAATTATCAAAAAAACAAATTATCCTGAGTTTCAGAATGTCGAACAAGCATGAAAAAGATTCAGGAAATAGCTATATAATTTGTTTTCTCTTTTTCATAAATTATCTCTGCTCATACTTTAACACAGTTTTCCCTAAAAGTAAAACACACAGTTAGCAACTGATGTGTTTACTTCTGAGCCTACTTCTGATAAAAGTTGTTTATTCCAAAATTTGAAGCAGAGACAGTAAGCTCACTGCCTAAAGAACAGCAAATAAAAAGTGTCTTATTTTTCAAAGAAATTGACTGCCTGCTCCTGACTCCAAATTGAGCTGTGTATCCTGAAATATATTTGAAAATTATATTTATTTATTTATATAATTTATATATTTATACGAACTTATAACTACCAATTACCATATCTTTATTGATTATACTGAGTTTGGTCAGTACCAGACATTTTTACTACAGGTGAAAGTTATTTTCAAACTCTGAATGAACAATGCAAATTTAATATTTCATTATAAACAAGGAAAACATACTACAGCAAAAATGAATATTTCTAAGAGATACACATAATATGAAAACAATCACTTTAGAAAGTACTGATTTTTAAAAATTAATTAAATTTTGATTTTACAAAAGCTCATAATCTTATCAAAATTTTTAATGATTTATTGACGTTGAAATGCAGTATTATAATCACATTTCAGATATATAGCTTTAATACCATCTTCCTATTTTTCCACGAAGAATTTGCTCTGAGATATTCTAATATTCTCCAAATCTTCAAATGTGAGAGGTCCTTTTGGCAATTCTAGCAAAGTGCTCTGTGTGTCAAGTATGTTCTCTGCTTCACCTTAAAAAAAAAAAAAAAGTCAATTTCCTCAGCCTTACAGTTAGAAAGCAACGTAAGGAAAAAAAAAACCTTAAGAAACTGATTTAGCCATTCTTGTTTGGACCACAATAGCAAAATAGCAAGTCATAGCTATGTATCTTACAAGCAAGCTGATGTCAATATAATAGCAAAGTTGTCTCTAAGGAATTTTGGACTGATAGGGTAATTAGGAATCTGAGAAGAAAGTGGATCAGACACACACATAAAGGTCTACATAAGCTTTAAAAAGTAAACCTTGTACACAGAATCATAGATGTGCCATATTTGGGCACCATTTTTTCTTCTTGCCTCAGGACTAGCCTAAAATGTGCCAGAATGTGGGCAGCACTGGACTTGAGGAAGCATTGGTCAAAGCACACTGCTCACAAAAAGATTTGCTAAGACAGTAACCAAAACATGAAGCAAGCAGGGAAAAGCCGTAGAGTGCAGAATTCTCTGGGTAAGGCTGGAAAGGAAACATCTAGGACAGAGAATCCAAAAAACAAAGATACAGACTGAACATCATACATAGTTTGTGGTGGTCTGATTGTGATATACGAAGTGATAAAGATTAGGCAAAGAATGCACTTGTTTTGGCTGATGCCATTTGGCACAATGCCAACAATCTTGTTTATCTCTGCCTTAAGTCCTAGCTTCATGATTGTTACAGCAGTGGTTTGAAACTGTATTTATGTGCATTAAGCCTGACTGAGTATTGCAATGCAGTCAAGATTATGGTCATTCTACAAAACAGGTCTGAGTGCTGAAATATGTAATTTTTATAGTACTACAGTGCCTGGGACCATCAGTAATATCCATTACTGGTTACCACTCCCACAACATCAGTCAGTTGCATATAGCATCTGATTATGAAATAGTAAGAGCTCTTGGATGACAGAGATGTGGATAGGCAAATCTCTATGCCTGTCCCTCACACGTTCTAGAGCACATTGCCCCGTCACCATCCTCCTCACACTGCTCAGGACACAAAGACTCAGCTATCTAAATCTTGGAAAAGGAAGCCAGAGTTCCATTGCTTATTGGAGAAGTTATGTGCAATTAGGGGCTGGCCATAAAATCCCTCCCCTCCTCTAATAATTTGTGTGAAAAACACCACCAGTGTGTGCCTGGATGGGGAGGAAAAGCAAAACAGCAAGGCCAAGAACACAGATAGCAGGTCCATGACTGATTCTTTGTGTCCTCAGAGGTTCAGAAAACATAGTTTGAGGGCTCTTCTGTAACCCTGACATCCCCAAAAGATTAGGTTCTGATACGGCCCTGGCAACTTGGGGCTTTCCAATACCACAAGCAGAACTCAAACCAGGTATTTCCCCCATGCGTTCATTTCAGGGCTTTAATTAGCCCAAGCTATAAAGCAGGGAAAAACATCCTTCCAATATTTCAGTGTGGAAGAATACTAAAATAATAAGCTAATTTTTGGACAAGTAGGCCAGGGACAGAAGAAAAAAATTAACTGTAAGCAAGATCAGAGACAAAATGCCCAATGAGAGAGAAACAATGAAACCTCTCAGGGTTATAAAACGATTCCAAATGATGAAGGGTAGCAGATGCAGACCTATGTGATCAAGGTAGTTCAGATACAAGGCTCACTGTGCAGCACAGAAATAATTGCAGATTAGCTTACAAGAGGGAATTGGCTATGAAGCTGATGATAGGTATATCCTGAAGGAAAGAGATCAGTTAAAGAAAGAACAGTAAAGGGAATGGTGTATACATTCAATATTACACCAGAGAGATAAAGCATGGCATGCACCAACAAATAGATAGACAAGCAGAGAAGTGGTTGCAAAGGCGTGGGAGTGAACACAGGGATCGGTCAAGTTTATTGAGAATAAGCATTGAGACTGCAGGTCAATTGTGTCATAAAACGTTCTCTTCAACCACATAATTTTAACCTTAAAATAAAAATGAACTCCTGAACCTGATTTCCAGATCAGATTCATTCAGGCTATTCCACTTCCTTTTAGTCTAGCGCTGATATTGGTAATTAGTTTAATTTCCTTCTCCTACTTTCCTTTATGCTATCCTGTAAGTAGGATCTGTAGACCCAAATCTCTCATGTCTTTTTACAAGCTAAACAAATTAATAACTTTTTTTCTCTTGCAAGGCAGCTTGTCATTCCCTAATAGTTTTAGCTCTTCAGTAGAATTTCAGATTCCCTTTACAGAAGTTATCTAAATTACATGCAAATTTCCACAGCAGGTATTATTTTCCTGCACCTTCCCATCTGTACTCTACTTGTACTAAGGTTGTGAAATATGCATCCCTGGAGATATTCAAAAGCCTTTTGGACATTTTCCTGGGCAATTGGCTACAGATGATCCTGCCTGAGCAGGGGGGTTGGACGAGACTACCTCCAGAGGTGCCTTCCAACCTCAACCATGCTGTGATACTAGGAAACCTAACTTGATGTTTCTAGACTTTGCTCAACTCTCAATTTCATCACACCATTGGATTATACTAATTCTGTGATCATCTGCATTCAAGTTTTCCCTTTTTCTACCATTTCCACCTGGTGAGCTCTGGAGGTAGAAATCCCTATTAGTCCCTTGTTTCTTGCTGACCTTATCAAATAGAATCCTATTTTGTTGTCTCATTTCTTCAGACCATCAGTTCTTCTTGCACTACAGTTTATTTCTTCTCTGTTGATGAACCTCATCAAGTTTGTCACCCAAAGATCTGATTAGTATAGCCTACTCATAATTTCAAATATAAAACAAAAGAAGATCCAGACCAAGTCTTGAGGAATATTGCTAATAACCCTGCTAAAGCCTAACCTTCCTTTTCAAACACAAAATTTGACATAATTTCTTTACTCTCATGCTTACCTGTCTACAAATTTCCATGTCTTTCACACTAGCTTAATCTTTATGTAATACCACACCAAATGCTTTCATGAGTTTATAACGGATCTACCACATTTCTTTTGGAGAAAAAAAAAATCCTGGAAAAGACAGCTAGTTTGGCATATTCAATTTTATTTTCTATTTGGCACTACAGGTTCTTTTCTGCAAAACATTTTCACAAGTCTTGCATACTGCTGAAGTTCTCCTAATGGATCTGATGGGATGAAGACGACCTATTTGGAAAAGCAATAGGATACCACATTGCCCCTCTTCAACCTACACTAGACCACAGGGTACACGTAAACACATTACATACAAATCCTAAATTCCAGGTGCTAATTCTGCTCTGTATGTACTAATCTCCTTTTCAACACTTTGATTTCCAAGAACTACCCAGTGTTTCTTCCCTACGCTTAGCTGACTCTTCATATTAAAAAACAAAGAGATTTATTTAATGGAGTTGAGGAAATGTTCACAGGTATACATTCCTGCATCACCTAAATGTATTTGCACCTGTATGCAGCAGGAACTACAGCAGATTTTGTGTAATTAACCTACCATTATTTTCAATGAAGCGTACAGAGTTAGGGAACCTAAGTGTTAGATCTGGAGGCTAAAGGCCAAGAGCTGAAACAGATTTTAATGTTGTTTCAATATGGTTGTGTCAGTAGCAGACAAGACAACCAAGCTAGTTAACTAAGACAATTTGTGAAGGTGACAAGCCATGGCCTGATGCTGTCTTCACTTACAGTCAACACTCACTGAATTGGTCTCCTTCACTAGGAATCAGGGTCAACATAAATGCACCTCCATAAACCTCGACACCCACCATTTAATCAGATACACAAGGGGCAACTACGAGGCAAGACCCCAGTTTCTGGGACTCACCTTTCTTCAGTCTTAGCAGGACACTGCAGTAAGATTGTCAGCTGATGACTGTGTTTGGTCGTGAAGGTGTAAGGACATGATTCATGTCCATATTGCTTTATCTGTCTTATAAGCCTAACCCTTTCCCCAAAAAACCAGCATCGGAGTGGAATACAGAAGGAAATCACTAGATCTCTCATTAGATCTAGACCTGTCATTTCTCCCAAATATGCAATGCTTACATCAGCTGTATTTATAACCTTAGCATTCAAATTTTTTGAAGCAAGAGGAGAAAATGACAGTCTTAACTGAAAAGAAATACTGTAAAAGTACAGTGAGTACTCCTGACTAGCAAAATATCTGATTTTAATAGAAGGAAAAGAATGAGACATAATATTTCTGTAACCCCCCCCCCCCACCAGAATATCTATTACAAGTTTTGTCCCAGCCATTTTCAAAATATAACAAGTTATCTGAAGCTTGGTTCTACATGAGAACAGGACAAACTTACATACCTTTGATCCTTTGCAACAGTGTCCCATAGCCCATATCATATTGATAGGAAAATACAAAACCTAAGGGAACTATTGGCAGTAAAACTGCTGGGTTCTTCCTTTTTATTGCTCTGTGCAAGAAAAGAAAAATATTATTTAGGATATTCAACACATCAGCACTGCTACTTTAGGCTGACCTTGACTGTCTAAGACTTGTGTATCCTTCTAAAATCTCTAATCAAAGAACAAGTCTTTATTTCCTCAGAAACATTTGTCTTCTGGTTGCCTTCTTTCTCAACCCTAGGGTATTTTAAAAAATGCATATAGTGATATGGGATGATCTAACTCATGTAGCATGCATGCGCAGTTACACATACCCAGCCACTTGCAACATGTAACAATGTAGATTCTACGCTCATTTCCAAATGCACCTGCGTCTACAGAGAACCCATAATGCATAAGGTGCATTTAGTCTTCATTATGTACACAAAACCACAAATATTTCCTGCATTCCCTCTAAACATATTACAGCACAAGAAAAACGTGTTATCAAACAAAAGCACTGTAGGGCAAGTTCTTCTCTATGCAATACAGCTTTATTAGCCAGGCTTCTTTTTCCCTTGGTCAGTTGATTCAAATTTAAGCGAGTAGACTTCAGAATATGTCCACTTGTTCACTGCATTAAAAAAATCCAGACGGGGGATATGCTACTCACTAATAGTTCATTAAATCACAGTACAGACAAGAAAATAGCATGGCTTTTAAATATTCTCTCCTCTTCCACAAACAACTTTTATTTTACACTGGACTTTTGGTACTTCAGATATATATCATTTTACTGTCAGCTCATGTCTCTGCTTTTAAATAAATCTGCAGCTCAGACATAACCAAAACACATTCAGAAGCAGACAGAATTCAGAGTCCCTTTGTCATTTGATCAATCTCTGAGCAATTACTGGATAAAAATAACTACTTGTTGTAACGCAAAAGGAAGATCCAGCAAACTACATAATGTAATATATTTATATTTTCTGTTAGGAAATAAACTTCATACCCAGTTGTTAAAACTACAGCAGAAAGTCCAAAAAATGTCCCAAAATACTTGAGAAATTCCCGTGTCCAAGCGATCTGCATGGCTGTTTGTCTCTCTCTCATCAGGTTCTGCAGTACTAGTTGCCTTTCCAGCTAAAGAAGGGAGAGAGGTTAAACAAAATTAAGTCATCCATTTATTTTGAAGATTGAGTCAATCCCTCAGTGGTCTATAAATCCAAAACCCTAACTAAGAAGGCAATCTTTCATAGCTCTTGATTAAGAATGGTCTTCTTCAGTAATGGTTTGTACCAAAAAAAGCATTTAGGTCAATTAGCAAATGCTTTTATGCAGAATCTTTCTAATGATGCTTCTCAAGGTCCAGACAACCAGTGTCAGGTTTTGAGAGTTCCCCAAAGTCTCAGCAGCACTCTCTGGATTAAGATTCTCTGACCTTCGCATTTCCATGGTGATCTACAGAGTACATGCTTTCCTAATTCATTCTGCTTAATTCTAATTTAGTTGTAGTAATTTTAGAGTCAATCCTGACACCTTTTTGTCCTTTGAAGATTTCTCTTCCTCATGATGCACAATAAAGCTAATAACTCTTCTGCAACACCACAGTTACAAATATAGAAAAACACTGTGAAGACAATAGATCTTTTATAGACACTGGAATATATATCAAAAGTCCATAAGGAAATACTTCTGTAACTAAAATTAAAAACAATAATGCAAAAAGTACAATCCAGTCAATATATTCACATGTCCAAGCAGAACTTTCTATGCTACAGAAGAATAAAAAAGCAGACTATTAGATTTAATTTTTTTTAAATTACATGCCCCATCTAAACCTACTGGTACATTCTCATTAAATAAAGTAAATTCAGTATTACTTAAAAGTTCCTCTCAACTGTACAGAACACAAAAAACAATTTCTTTCTTAGAGTGATGAAAAAATAAGAATTGTGCCAAAAATGAGCAGTCTGAAGCCAGAGTGGAGAAGTTAGTTAACACAACAAGAAGTCTGCTTCTTCACAGCAATGTTTATAACTCATCTTTTGGGGAAAAAACTGACTGCCTGGGTTTGTATGTCTAAGCTAGCTAACCAACTTGGATGAAAAGTTCAACAAGGTACAGGAAACAGAATACCAGCTGCCTGAAAAAGTGTATTCTAGGGAAGAAAGAACAAAGAGTGAATTCAGAAAGTTCTCTTCTAATGAATCTTTAAAAGTAATTAAATATGTTCTTTTCTCCTGCTTTCTAATTCAAGAATAATTTAAAGGATTTGTAATTACTTAAGGTTTCCACCCATTTATTCATCTCCATTACCATTGATTTAGCCTGAACAGAAAAATTTCTGTTAAATTGTTACTAATTATTTCTTCAGACTATGTCGATCTTGCTATCTTATTTACAAGTTTATTCAGTACCTAGATAGGTAGAAATAATTTTGAGACAGCATAATGAAAAAAGGACAGATCTAATTACATATAATTGTACGCAGCAGGAAAAACAACATTCACTATAGTCTCACAGTACTATTTCATCTGTTTCTCTTTCCTCAAGACTTACATTGCAATTGTTGTTCTCACAAAAAATATCAACAGGCTTTACCTTTCTGATAACCATAATTTTCAGATTGCTTTGTTTTGGTTTTTTTTTCCAGAAGAAGTAATTATATAATGGCTGACAAACCACTTAATAAAATATCAAAATAATTAGATTTTATTTTGTCACCTATAAGACAGTTGGAAATTCTAAAATAAACAAGTACACTGCCCATTAATTAGACCCATTTTGGTCCCAAATATCCTAAGCCTGGTAAATTGCTGAGGGCTGACATGATAAGATAAAATAATGACATGTAATATCCATTTAATGACTTTATTTTCATCTTGAGTGTGATTATAGGTGTAGTTTCCACATATGTGAAAAGTATTAAGGGATCCTTTGTTTGCCTGTCAGCACAGATAAGGGCCTGTGCTTCCAAGATGCACAGTATTACCCTAAATGAGCTTCAATTTGAAGAAGCACATGGTAAGGAAGTGGGACAAGGATATGCTGATGAAATACAGGTCTTGCTAAAAGGAAACAATGGAGAAGAAGAAAAACAGACAGTTTAATATACACCGTGTCTAGAAAGAAGTAAGTGTGGCATAAAAAGAATGCTGTAAGTTCAAACCTACAAAAGTAAACTAAAGGATCCTAACATGATTTCTTTAAAAATAAATACACACACACATAAAAAACCCCAACAAAAATCCCCTCACACGTGTTATACTTTGACAGCTCTTTAAAACCCAAGTGCTGAAAGAAAAAGATTAAGTCACAAACTATAAAGTCAAACAAACACCATGCTGCAGGAGACTGTCATATCAAATTCCAGAAGCCCAAGGGTACTTTCACGTATATCTACAAGTAGTTCATATAAATAACTTGGTATAATTGAAAACAACTTGTTTTCTATATTATAGACAGCAGCCAGATAACATAATCAAACATTTTTCATATTCTTTTCTAACTAGACCTTTTTTCTTTCACTTGAGAGAAACAACCCTCAACTTTTTCCATCCAAAAAAAAGTGGTGGAATGAAATGCATAGAAAAATGCCCATAATTCCTTTCCTTTGAGCAAACTTCCTCCATGCAGATGTAATATTTTACCTAGACAAAACACAATACTGTATTTAGATTAATTTCTTAAAGAAAAAAAGATGTGTTGGAGGGAAGTTTTAGAATTATGAATCTTAGAGATGAACATTCTCTGTGTACATGGGGAAATGTGACAGCCAAGAAACAATGGTTTCAGAGGAATACTAATGCACAGAAGGCAATAAAAAGCAGGTCTAGAGACATTTGGCTAAAAGAATAATTCAATTCTTGCTATCACCTGAAGTTTCATGATGTTACAATGAATAGTTTACAAGACCTGTTTTGTCCATAAGCTTACAATGTAGCATCAAGAAAGCCCTGAGATGTGTTTGGGGATCCTAAGTAAGCTACAGTACTGATGCAGAGGTCTGTAAACCAATTTTTATTTAGTCATAATTTATACAGAGAAAACTTAGTAGCAATACATGAATGTGGGCTCCAAAATCCCTTTGAACCTATGCGATTTTATGCCAAGCCCAGGATTACCTCTCTCAAATGTCAGACGTTCCCTTTGTTCTGTACTCCTTTATTCCAAAAAAATCTTCATTCATGCTTTCCATTTCCAAGATCAGTTTTGTTAGTTGTCATAGTTTCATCTTGCAAAACAAAAGACTATAGTACTGTAGCTGTTAGGATTACAACAGGAATCTGAGTAACGAAGAGATTTAATCTAAGTGTTCCAACTGTTCCAAGGCAATTCCACACTGACTCCACTGGATTTCAAGCTCTCCTTAAGGAAAAGGAAAAACTGAGCAAAAATTATGGCCAATGTTGTCCTACTACACACTGTTTCATTGCACAACTTAAACTTACTGGAATAACTGGTAGAAAAACCAGTTCAGAGTACATCTGAGCTCTTTTCAGGGAGCTCTGTAGCCACTGAGCAGCACAGCAGGGAACACCTCTCTGGCAAACTCTGACAAAGCAGACAAAAGGCAGGGCACCTGCCTACCCTGTGCCATCAAAAACTGCTTTAGCATGTCCAGACCTGACATCTGATCAGCTAAATAAGTCTAAAAGCAATGTTTGACTCTAAAAGAGTACATATATTTAAATGAATTTTGGATGCTCTAAGTGTCAAAATTAAACACCTGCATGGGCATTCAGGCAACTCCTCTGAACTAGTCTTTTAAAAATTCAAACAATTTATGGGCAATATCTTTATGTTTATCCATTTAACATGCCAATCTTAAATTAACATCTTGAGCTTGGGTAGTTTTGAATGACCAAGATATCCTGATATGCTGGCACTGGCAAACAACTATTGGTAGATCTTAAGGCAAAACCAGTGCCTTAAGCAACTGCCTTAAGTTGAGCTTAAGCAAGTCAGGATTTGAAAACATATCTATATAGCAAAAGACTCAGGAGTCTACCACGAAAGATGATTTGAAATCAGATGAAAGAAAACCAAACCATGTTTGACTGCAGTTCAAATCAATATCCCATTTTCAGCTGTTAATTTCCTAGTAATTGTGTCTTGTTTTCCTCCGCATGTGTTCTATTGAAAATGTCAGTCACACTGGGATAGTGAAAGACTTTTGATCTATTAACATGCAGATTTTATGAAAGAGGCCAAGTCCTTCTCTCTTAGGACTTCCTTTACAATAATTTTTAAAAATATTTCTTTTCCCATTATGGCAGAATAGAAGTAAGAATTCAGAACAGTAGGTATTCATTTTTACTGCAAAACATTTTATAGAATTTTATAGGTTATAAGACAAAAAAAAGTATATCATCCAGACTTAACAGAGGTGGGCTGTAGTTTATTTAGAAAAGTCTTACTGATGGGAGAAGCTGATTATTGAGGAAACAAGCCACAGGTGCACATCACACGCATCATGTGAACCATCCAAGTGCCATGTCTTAGGGAATAAATTCTACTTATTTTAAGTACACCAGTGGCCCGTCCATATAGCCATAAAAACTTCAGTAGGAATGATTTATGTGACTATACTTGTGCTGAAAACTACAGATAAAGGGTCTCAAGTGCAGCTTTAGCATGGGAGGAGGAGAGATGCTGTAATTTTCCTAGCCAGGTTGCTGCGCATAGCACAAAAGAACTGAACCCGTGATACGGATGCATGGGTACACATCCAAGCACGCATTTCAATTACTTGCATCCTATAACAATCAGACCATGATTTTATAGACACAGTTAATATCATAATAAAAAAAAGTGACAGCAGCAACTTCTATACTGGCAAAAAATATTGATGGCATAATTTTAAAAATTAGGCAGAATATTTCAAAATAAAATGGGTACTAGTAGCAAGTGACATTTTAAATATTATAACACTCTCCAGAGGACCCAATTAGAAATAACTTTCCCATTTTTCTTTAAATACAGCTAGTAGTTTCTCAACACTGTGTAAGCAACTGTAAGAGCTGATTGGGATTTTGAAGTCTGCCACATACAAACTGTTATAGTAAAAGGAAATCAATGGTACAAAATGAATCATGACAGATGACGAGAAGTGAGGCAGAGAGGGAAAAGGTCAGTTACTGTGAAACTGATAATGCTAATAAACTAGTCAGTGGTAACTATCCTTATCATTTCTGCTGATTATTCTTCAGACTGCCACAATGATGTCAAACCACATAAAAGAGCATTTATACCATCATTTCATTGATTAAAATCCAGTGGGAGAAAATTCTCATCTGAAATAATTTAATCAACTTTGACAACTTGCAAAAAAAATCCCTCTCTGGATTACAAGCCACATCTTCACGGGACTAGAAATTTCTCATACTTTAGACTCTTAGCTTGTTTTCTCTCTTCCATGTTCAGATGCTGTAGATGGAATGGATGCTACTTTGGTTTTGTACCCCCAAATGGGATGGAAGGTGGTGTATAAATACTCAATAGAAATGAAAAACAGAGCCAGTGTAAAATGCTCTCTTCTTCACTGTCCATGTGTATTAAATACAATCTCATTGGTGTATTTTGTGCGAGTCTATGTGCCTGTGGGGAGGAAGACACAGCACTCACCTCTCAATAAAGAGTCAATTTGCAACCCAATATGCTTAATGGCTCTCCTGGGACATATGCTCTTTTACCCAACCCATCTAAAATATTGGGCAGGACAAACACCAAGCTTGAGAGCAGTCATGGCAGAAAACCTATGGAGAATGTATTTCATGTCACCATCATTAAGACATAGTTATACCGATAGCCTGGTAAACAGATACTCAGACAGGAAAGGAATTAACTACCTCATAAGAAATAACCAGATAAACACCATCTCTGCTTAAGTTCTGAAACTTAAGAAAAGTGCAACTTGAAGAAACTTGAACTCTTGGAATATCTTTACACTCGTGTTAAAAGAACTCTTCAGTTTTGTCACAGGTTAATGCATCTGTTATAGGCCATGGTTACTCTGCCTATAAAAGGTTATTTTCACTTACAGTTTTTCAATGGTCAGACACTCTGAAAGTGTTCTTTTAAAAAGTACTAACTTCTAACTTCTGAGCACTCGGAGCTGCACTGAAAAATAAGGCTTAAGTTTTAAAAAAAGTGACAATCACACATACAAAAATCTGCAAATCCCTTCCAAAACATGTACAAAAGTTAGTGTGCAGACAGTATAGCTACATGTGGCATTTCAACAGCAGATGAAAGATTAAAGGCTCATGTGACTTATCCTTGGTGTCATTCTTCCTAGTCAACATGCAAAACCAGAAGCTGCTGCAAATGGTTGCTTGGCAAAAATAAATGGAAAAAGAATAGTGATACCTATATTTACACCTCCATTGTAAGCCACCAGAGCGCAATACAGAGATGACAACTTAAAATAATTACACAGTGTCTGCTTGGTTCTATGACCAGCATACACACAGACATGTCAGGAAAAGGGCCTCTAGATCAAACAGTTAAAATAAATCAGACCTAAGTGTTTTATCCTACTGCTTCAAAGCTTGTGTGCAAATATTTCTCACATCAAGTACATAGAGCAATTAAAATTATTAGCACTGCAAGAAACTGCACTCTTTCAAAAGAAAACTCAATTTTTAAAGCTTCCCCATACAAAGATAGATTACAAATTACTTACAAGCAAAGAGCTATCATTAAAAGAAAAGGGTCTCACAACATTAGCCACAAGCCAGAACATAAACTGCACTGAAAAAAATCACACAGAATTGGAGAATACTCTAAGTTGGAAGGCACCCACCAGGGTCAAGTAATTTCAATATCTGAATAATAACTGAATAATAGCTTTTTTTTCCCCCCCAAACTTAACATTCAGGAAATATTATTTCATAGAAAACAAGTAAAAAACCAAATTTTACTTCAGTGGACTTAACAGAAAACTAAAATGATAGGTTTGCTCTACTAAGAAGAAAGGAATTATGGAAAATTTGTTGTGTTACAGGATGCAGCTTCAGAAGGCATTTTTTCTTTGAAGTCAGTTAAATTCCTCCAGCAAACTGAGACTAAACATGTAAGGGTAAGCTGGAGGTGCAACTCCAAGCAAGACAAAAGTTGCAAGCTGCATTCACAATGATACGCACTAGCCACAGATATTCCCTCCCCCCCAAAAATATTGGTAGAATTGATTCAACTGAATAAATTTAATTAATATTTGTCTCACTACTAGTGCAGCACCCAGTCTGTTTTGCATCCTTTGCTGGTTATCATTGCGTGTTAGAAATAGCTATTAAAACCTGTTCTTTGTTAATCATTTCACTTATTTCTTTACAGTAAGGAGGCAGATATACAATCTGTCAGCTAATACCAAGCAAACTGGCTTTTTTTCCTGCAAGACAGATGGTTCTAATCTTCCTCAGTACAGATATCATTTATCTTGTTCTGTTCCATTTGATGCGCACAAACTAATAAGGATATAGAATTGTTACCAGAGAGCATTTATTTCTCTGAATTAAGCCCAGATCACCTAAGGGGCAAAACAATTTATGTAATGCTTCAAGACAAATGCATTAGTGATGTCATAAGCGCTACTAGTATCTTGTCAATAGAAAACAAATCTATCTATTTCCCACCCCAAAGGGAAACAGATGGTAGTAATCTGGAAAGGCAAAACTTGCTTACATTTTACTTCATGAGAAAGAAAGGGAACAATTGTTTTCATTTTAATAGAACTAAAAAAGAAAAAAAATCTTTTTGACTAAATCTCACTGAAAACTTTGGGGAGGAAAAGGTTAGGGATTTATAAGACCCTGAAGAAAATGACTCAGTGTCTGAGACATCAAGAAAAATTAGATTTTTCAGGTATCATCATAGAGGTTGATCTTTTACTAACAAAGATAAGGTGACAAATCTGTAGATGGAAAAAATGTCATCACACAAAGTTTTATTAGGCACAGGAAGGACTGCAGAAATCTGTGTCAGTACTTTCCTTTTTAATCAATGAAAGTGAAAAGCATGAAAAAGGTTTTCTTGTTCGGAAACTCAATGGCATTTTAACATTAGCCATTTTTACTGCCAAGAGTCAAAACATAGCATACATATGCCGTTCAAGTATCACTTCATTTTAAGATCAACTGATAAATAATAGATAGTATTTTGACTGAGTAATGGGTTCATTGAATTTATTAAGGAAAAAACCCAAAACAACAGAACCCCAAAATTGTATTTGTAAATATAATCATCTTCAAATAAAAGAGATGTCATCTCCCCCCTGCCGTTACTCATACTTTCTCATACTCTCTTTTCCATTCCTACTGTTAGCTCATTACTCAAAAAGTGTCCCGGGATAAAGGACCAGGATATGTGCAAGATACAGGTCCCTACCAAGAACAAACCACAGGCTTATGAGGCACAGGGCCAGGAGTTGGACATGATGATCCTGATGGCTCCCTTTCACTCAGTATATTCTATGATTCTATAAATTCCTTTTACCTGCTTAAGATGGGGTACTAAGACAGTGCCTACTAGATATCAAAAAGACATTAATGCTTCTGGTTTTCAAAAGTTTTAGTTTTTCCTCATCCAATTTCCATTAACATTTTTCATTTGTCTTTAAGAATGTAGCCCAATGTCTAGTTTCTAACAAAATCCCTACTGACCTATCTTGTAATAGCATCTATACATTCTTCATACATTTTTAATTTTAAGGAATTTAAAACTAACTGGGGAGAAGAGGTCAGAGGAGACTCATGAGCTGTCTGATAAATAAATCAGGTTTTCCTCATCTCTTCCTCACAAAATTCTCAGTATCTGCAGCAAAGGAAGTCCAGCAAAGTGCTATGTGTAGAATCCATGATTCAGTTCAAATATCACAAAAACAATAACTTAAGGAAGGTGTACATTTGTACAAAAACATTATCTCCTTATATATGCAGGTACAAATACTGCTTGTACTTTATCTCTGCTAAATGTGTAATCTCATTTTTCACTTGAACTTGTGTTTAAAATGCTTCAGCTGTCTCTTTTACTATACCTCCTGTCACACATTATCATAGCAATTTCAGTTAGAAGTTTCTTAAAAAGTAAGAACTTCAAAAACCACTAGAGCGTTACCTCGATTATCAGACAGCTTCCAATAAGAAACAAACTTAAAACTCCTGCTGGAAGGTTTAAATTTAGTTCTTACTGGGCATATATAAATGTTATGATTTCTTTGTACACTTTCAAAAAGACATTGAGGTGATAAGCAAACACCAATAATAAACAGCTGTATAACTGAAGTTACAACATCTCATTTTGAGAAATACATGAGTGTCTGGATATAAATTGAGATGTTGTAGTCCTCTTCCATCTCTTATAATAGGTCTAACTTTATTTTTTTACTGTTATTATTTCTTTAATTCAGGAAAAAAAAATCAATACAATTTAGTCAAAAGATATGGTCAATTAATAAGCATGTTATGGGATACTTCTACACATTCATTTCAGATTTAAGGACAAATTGTTGAATGTGAAGAGAAAACTGCCTTGTTACTTACATTTATTGCCATTCAAAGCAAACCTCTTATGGCAATACAATCCTGGCAGGAAAGTAATGCAATCATGCTGCCTCTAACCAAGAGCTGACAGTGTAGAGGAAAGAAAATAAATGATATTAAGTTGCATTTATCTGTGCTTTCAGTGAGTTTTTAATAGTTTTTTTCCAAACACCGATACTTCTGTCACACGCCTTTTGTAACTCCAAGCTACATTCAAATTATATTAATATTTACACATTAATGTATATGATGAAATAATACCCCAAAGCATTTTGTTATGAAACTGAGAGCTTTAGAGCCATTTGTGGCTATGGAAAACATTCAACACCAGTGTCACTTCATGCTGATTTGTGAATGCACGTGACTTGTGTATACAGTGTAAAATGCATACATGTTTCTCCATAGGCAAGAGCTGAAGAACAGATGAAAGCCATTTTCAGAAATAGATATCTTATGATTTATAATTTGAATGAACTAAGTAACATACTTTTTCTGCAAGAGACAAATATGTTTGGCATTTCTGTGTTGTGTCAAAAGAAAATTTCACTTACAGAAGAAAATGCTGTATTATATATGTATCTATGAAAAGGCAGACTATGTGTTACTGCACTAGAGGATGAGTTTCCCTAGCAATGTTTTATACTATCTGTGCACTTACTCCACAATTTTAACTAACTGAGGAAGAAAAGCCTTTAATTTTTATTTCCTTTATTAATTTTCATCACTGCCAAAACTTCAAAAGAAGCTGTTAAAACAAAGCAGGGGGAAAAAATACCATGAAAGAGAATTAAAAAAAAAAAAAAAAAAAAAAAAAAANAAAAAAAAAAGGAGTATAACAGTAGCCACTTAGGTACAGAACTATAGATGATTTTCCATACCACCATCTGGTCCTCATTAGAATTGGATAATGTAGTTTTATCATGCCTCAAAGCAAACCTAGATGACGCTAGGGACCCCAAAAGAAAAAATATATTTAAAAAAACAAGGAAAGATTGGCATGGATTTTCAGAAAAAAAAAATCTTCTTCCACTGCATTGTCAAAACATAGAAAAATAACCCCTTACTTTTCCAGATTTACTTGATCTTGACTTTTCTTTTTAACCAAGGAGTACAGAATCTTTTCCATGCCCACACAGGGAGCATACAGGGAGCAAGTCTATAAACTCTCAAAGACTAACTGCTATGAAAGCAGATCTATGACTGTTTCCTGGCTATCCAATATTACCTGGGGAGAAGAATGCACTTTAGAGGCTGACAGTAAAATAGGGAGAGAGGAGGGATGGCAGCAGAATGGGAGTGAGGCTACTCAGAGATTCATATTGTAGACAGGTTACAATAAAACACTTTTATTATCAGTAAATGCAAGATCAGTCAGAAGTATATTATTTTTCTAGCCTGTTTATTTTCTTACAAGTGGCTCCCATCAAAGATTAATTTGGAGGACTACATCTGATTCCTGAAAGCAATGATGCTTTCCCACCAAGAAGGCTATCTTTTTGTCTGGTAAGAAATCCTCTTGCTGGGAAGAAAAAAACCCCCAGAAGTCTACAAAAAACCCCTCCAAATCACTCTGAACTGCAACCCCAAAACAACAATTAAACAATGATATGACCTAAGCACTAACTAGTCTCTTTTCTTTCCAGCACTTTCAGTGATTCTTGGCTCCTCCTGTATAACTTTTTCTTTAAAGTTACACATTTCAAGAATTTCAGTCCTCCAGTCTTCCACTCTTATCAGCCTAATCTGACCCTGAAAGACTGGCAGAGCCAACCTGCTGTAATCTCAAAGCAAGACTTCTCAAATGTGTTTTGCTTAAATAATGGTTATAGCTTTTTACTGAAATTTCTGATTTCAACTGACTTATGTATGTGCTAATGCTGGATACATAATGCTACATACAATGTAGGGAAAATGTATCTGCTAATACAGCAATGTATATTACAAAACTTTCAAAATATGCAGGAGATTGAACAATTCTTTGTCAGGTAGATTATTCCCACAAACAAGATTTTTGCTTTGTTTTTGCAATCTGACAGTCAGGGCACACAGAGGCTTTAATTCCCAGTTCCCTTCTCCATCCCTTGTGATGTTATTTCTGTATCATTATCACTTACACACATAAAGTCTATCTGACAGCTGTCAGTTAAAAGTTAGACCAAGTCACATCTTGTTTCAACAGATTGCTGCTGTGCATGTGGCACTCAGTATGAGAGCAGACATCAAGCAGTAACTGCTCATAATTCTCAGTCTGGGAAGAAAGAGATGTAAGGAAATCCTCCCTCAGAGGATCCACCAAATACAGCGAGCCACAGTCTGTGCCTGCTTCAATGGGGCTTAGGGCCTCATAAAATAACTTGGGTTGGACCTCAGCAGTCCTGCTCAGAACAGGGTCAGCTATGTGATTAGACCAGGAGACCAGGCTCCTGAGGGCTTTTATCCTGACGGGTCTTGAAAACCTCCAAGGATGGAAGCATCACTGAGCCTCTGCTCCATTGCTGGATTGGCCTTGCAAGGGAAAAGGTTTCTTCTTACATTCAGTCTGAACTGCTCCCCATATCTTGTTTCAGTGTATACCACTTACCTCCCGCCCTTCCTGGCTGTGCTTTCTTGATTACCTAGTCACGGCTGGTGGGGGGCTGCCCTCAGATCCTGCACCCCAGAAGGCATCCCATTCCAGGCTAAGTAAGCACAGCTCACTTGGCCTCCTTGCAAGAAGTGCTCCAGCCCTTAGCCATCTTGACGGTCTGCTGCAAAAGCTGCTCTTTTTCACCTACATTATTCTTGCACTAGGGGAGAAGGGAGGCAAAAAGTGGATGCAGTATTTAAATGCATTTAACAAAGCACTGAACAGAAGACAACAGCAATTTTTGTCAACCTACTGGTTTCACTATAGCTTATAAAGCCCTCATTTGTTCTTTTGACTTTCTCTTCTGTCAGGGTACACTGCTGACTTATGCCCTAGTTGCTGTCTTCCAGTGTCCCCTGCACCTCTATAGAATTGCTCCCATTTTTCAGCTCCCAGCCTGTGTTGCAGCCAAGGACACTTAGCTGACACTTAAATCATGTCAGCTTTCCTGAACTCCTTTATCCTTCAAAGCTCCTATGGCACCACACCTACTAGTTTCCCAAGCAAGATTAAATCCTCTCTCCCAATGTCCAGGGTCTGCAACTCATCTTGCTACAACCAAGTCTACCTCTAATATTACAGTTCTCCCTTATATGTAAATAACAAATTCAGCTGTGCATGATGGCCCTTGGATAGCCCATCTGGTACATACACACCTGTATCAAGCAGTTATTCCTCACATTTTGCAGAAATGTACTCAATTGCTTATGTGCTCCTATTTATGGCACTTCCAGCACATTTTGTAGAGACTATGGTCTCATGAGAATCAGTCAGTAATCCAGAGACTTTCTTCAGTTGTTAAAAGAACAGTTTCCTGTTTCTTCATGTACTTTGTCACTCTGATTGGTGACCTGCAGCATGCTCCCTCCACAGTGTCATGTTCTGTGGACTCTCCTTTGACACTAACCCACAAGCTACACCTTCTCATGATGAGTATCCCTACTCCTTGTCTTTCCTTCCTGTCTTTCCTGAAGAGCTAGTATCTGTCTGCTACAGATTTCAAGTCTCATGAGCTGCCCTACCACATCTCAGTTATTCCCCCGGATGTTGCAGTTTTGTGACCAGAGACTGCTCTTGTTCTTCCTGCTTGTTTCTCAGGCTGTGTACATCTGTGCTTGGGCATGTACGGGCTTCCTTTCTCCAGAACCATCAATACTGCAGAAGATCCCAGCACATTGTCCCATAAAAGCTTCTGCAAGGACCAGATACATTCTAGACTTCTTTATTTAACATCTGCTGCAACAGCAAAATGCTCCTATTGTCCTGCTGTAGTAGAAACAATTTTTTAGGATGGCAAAATGTGATTTATTTTTTGATTTGGAGAAAACGCAGAGGATTTTCATTTTCTGGGGTTTGGGGCTTTTTTTTCAAAACCAGAGTAAAGTGCTCTGCATAACTTGTAGGATTCATTGTGCTCTATTTACCACCCTATTTACTTCAATTCACTAGGCAGGCCTCTATGCAACACAATTTTCTCTTCCATTCTCTGACCAGTGAGTCAGTGAATTCTCTGACTCTGAATCAGTGCTTCTCTCCTCACTGCTTTTTTGTACAGTTTTCCCAGAAATGTATCTAGGTGAAAACTTCAGCAGCTAGACAACAAGAGATGCACTTAACCCCTAGGTCTGATTGTTATACATAAAGATATCAAAACAAATCAGATACTGCCTTCCCATCTATCATCTCGTGATAGAGAAAAGAGTGATACAACAAGATTACAAACTAGTCTTCAATTCAGATCTCATTATTAATGATGAAGCTAATATGAGAAAGAGTAAAAAGGTCAGTCATTAAAGGATTCAGTGTATCACCAATTATTTGTGGCATTCCAATGAAAAATTTCTCCTAATTACGTAATAAAACACTTATACACTGAGATACAACTGAAAACAGTTACAAAGGATTTAAAATGCTACAAGGACTTAAATTTTTTAGTTGTATGGACTAGAAGCCCCTGCTTATGATGCAGTATTATTCCTACACACACCAAGATACCTTCATGTAATTCAACTCTTATAATACCACTGCAAAAATAACCAAAACTCCTGCTATTAAAACAAAATCTCAGCTTCCTCCTCTGGAGGGTTACCTTTCAAGTAGTGCAGACATGCTATATACAGGAAAACTGGGATATGAATCGGCTTCCCCTGTGTAGAGTTTCCCAAGGAAAGAAGAAAAAGCAACTTTTTAGAGCCAAAAGCAGTGTTACCTCTATAAAAATAATAGCAGGACATGAACTAAAATCTAACTGGTGGAGTGGGGTGTGGTGTCAGGGGAGGGAGTGGCATAATACTGAGTTGGTGGGTGTTCAAAACTAAAGAAAGCATTTTTGATACCTCTAGGAATCCTGTGTGTTAGGAAACCTGGCTAAAATTTGACAGGAGAGCTTAGGATTTTCTATGCCTGCACCCTAAATTAAAAGCCTTTTAAATTATGTTTAGAATGTCTTTGACACATCACTGCAAAAATACTCCTCTGAGATGCAAAGTTAGTAAGCTCTTCTTTATGCAATCCTAGAACCAAATTCATTAGCAGTAAATTAAAATTTTAATCTGACCTGTACTGTGACCTTCTACCAAAATTTTGCTTCTTATCACTATAAATAACACTACATATAGAGTATACAAGGTTGCTTTAGTATTTTTTGTATTATTTGAAGACAATGTACTTGTATTATGCACTAATCAAACTTAAGTCTGTCTCATCACAATGAAGTCTTTAGGAAGCATCACAGTACGTGAAGTCAGCCAATTTCCTATTAAAAAAACAACCTGTCAGGGTTCTTGACACCTGATTCTAGTCAGTAATGTCACTTTCTAGAAATACTAATAAGAAATATTTAAAGTGTTCTATTCCATACTGAGGAAAGCATCATCAGCCACAAACATTTCTGCATTCCTCCTTGCCACTTTCAGATATGTATCTTTTTCCAGGCTGCCTTGTACATCTTAAAATGGCTTTCTTAGTAAATAGTTATTGCAACAGCTTTCTCAAGGTATACATTTGGGATGCTAAAAAAAAAAAAGGATAAGGAATAAAAGTCTCACCAGAACAGAAAGTACAGAACACAGCACCTGGACTAAAGAAATTCATGAAATCCCCACATTTAATTGTGTTAAGAGCACACAGAACTTACAAACATAAATAATCTGCTATAACTGCTCTGTGGCCTGGAGCAGAGACCTCCTCTAACCAATTCACCCTCACTAAAAGCACTTTGCAAGGCTATATACTAGTCTTGAGCTGTAGATCTGATATATTAAAGTGTTTGAAAATAATTTTGCAAACTACGCTTTAAGGAGCAGGCTCATGATAAAAATGAAGCCTCAACAAACTTCAACCACAAACAGTCTGCACTTGACACAGACTGGTATTTCATTCTGGAGCCACACGAAGACAATACAAACAACTGGCAAGTCCTTCAACATCAAGGCAAACAGCTGAGTTTTTATTATTCTTCCAAAAAGCATTAAGATACAATTTATAAGGCCACAATTCCTTCTTTTCAGAGCTATCCCAAGAAAGGTATAAAGAAAAAAAACCATGCACAACATCTTTAAATATTGTCTTATTCTGAAATAGTCAAGCTGGTTTGGGTGTCCAGCACACATCAGAATGACTCTAAAACCGACTGACCTTTAGCATGCACCAAGGTTTGGGATTTGGAGGGGTCTTTACCAACTTCTGTCATGTTATTGCCTTCTTATTTTTGCAACAGTCTCTTTCCAACCTACAATCTTCCACATGGAATAAGTCAATCACTAAACAGATCTGTATTTCCTCACTCTTCAGAGCAGAGTATACACCTATTTGGGGGATTTTTCCTTAAAAAGAGAAAGTGTTCTGTCACAGAAATGAATAGCACAAAAATCTTGTTCAAAGCACTTTACAGTACCTTTATGACACTTGTTCATCTACAAGGAGCAGGAGAAGCTTTCACAGGTTCTGACTGTCTCACCAACACCTACTGTGTTTCATTCCAGGTCTACCCAAAGAGTAACTAGTTCATTTCTGTGCAGTGTCACACCATCATTGCTAGTAGGGAAGGCATTCTAGGTGAAACAATTTTGATGACTTCTTGACCCACATAAATTGGCTTGGAGTGACAATTGTACCCTAGTCCTTTAACATTTTAATCATGGGGCACTTCTAAGAACATTCAGAAGCTATGAAAAGCTCCAAGAAGTTTTGACCCCACATGCTGCTTTGGGGTCGATTTGCATTTAAAACAAATCAGTATTTTTGAATATCTTATAGTAAATACATCATATTGCTTCAAGTGTAAGATTCTATTTTATTAATAAATAGGATTGTTTTCAGAGAAAAATGGGTGAACTGATAGCATTCAAGTCCCAGTATTTCACCATAAGAAAATGTATAAATGCTTTAAATTAAGCTATTTCATTTCATTCTGGTCCTAGCATGACCTAATTTCTCCAAGTATTTCTAGTCACAATTTTTGTCTGAAAGCAATTAAATCAGGCTATACAATTTTCTACAAATAGCCTGGAAGTCTAACAGTAGACACAACACAGGTTTCAGTCACATATGGAAAAGACAAATGGCAATCTTCCCTCTTCCCTACACTCCCCCTGAGCTTAAAGCAGGGCTGCTTTCTTCCATCCTCTAATGACATAAAATTTAGTTCTCCCCCTGCCCCCACTGGATCTTTTACACCTGATTCAACTTTACACTTCATGCATTTTCAAAAGATGGGGGTTTTCTAACATGGCAGGTGTGTCTGCAAACACAGTAGGAATCAGAGATCATCAGGTGTTTGTAGTTCTAGAAAGAAATGTACTATGCTGACCATTAACTAGTGTCAAAAAGAAGAAATACAATGCAGGGGAAGTTCCTGAAGAGCAACTTGCAAAAATTTTATATGTAATTTTGAAAGGGGTTTTTTTGTAACTGCCCTCAAAGTTTGTTTTTTATAAATGCCTGAGCATTTGCCAAGGCAAAGACTGGCATTCAAAGTCTGCAGCTGCCTACAAACGTTAGCTTGAATTCAAGCTCCTTCCTCAACTCCGCCTTTCTATCTGCATAACAGAGAAGCAGTTCGTGAAGCAAGCTTCCACTTTAATTTCACTATCAATCTGTCAAACTGAAAACCTTTCTGTTATTTGCATTTCCAAAAGCCTTGGGGTTTGGAGAAGCACCTCTGTATAGGAGGAAAAAAAATTAAAATATTTGTACACAAAATTTGTGATTGCGTCTAAGAAGCATGTAACACAGCACAGACAGAAAATTATGTCTACAAACCTTGCAAAAAGTTGTTTTTCTTTGAACAGTTAAGAGTTATCCACTATTGTATTATATCATCTTTCCTTATGCTATCTTTCTTCTTCTTAGACACATTTCCAAGGTCACCTTCAGAGTTAAGTTTACTTGCGATCCTACAAAACCTACTATCCGCACACCGCTTTGTAAACTAGAATATGCCATCTACTGGCAACTTAGTAAACTGGAAGTTCATCCGTCACTACTCCAAACATTTAAAAAATTTAACCTGTGTTCAATTTAAATGCAAAACTAAAGGAACACTCCAGTTAAATTCTTCAGATTGCGTTCCAGCGCTTAGCATATAAATATTACAAGAAAGTAACAAGATATTTAGCAACGAATCAGAAAGCTATAACTAGTGCTATACTGTAAGTCTGTTCAGTCCAACTTTCTGAACCTTGATCAAACCGTTTTTCCTTTTACTCTGCAGCTTTTTCCTTATTTTATGAGAGGGAATAAAACACCTCCATGCCCTAGTCTGAGGTTTCTAGAAAAATAAATATCTGCAGTTAGCCGATTGAACTTAAAGCAAGAGCTGTTTGAAAGATTTTTTTATAGTGGAAGAGTTAAAATATATTTAATTCATGTATTTTAAGAGTATAAGATCCATGTTTTAGCAACCACATTATTAATGATCCACTTTAACATGTACACGTTTCTTAACACTGCAGTACTTCATCTGCTGTGTGAGCTCAACTTGAGCAAAAGTGTACTTTTCAAAGTAGGTTCCCTAAACTGTGTTTTTAGGGTCTGGCTACTATAACGATAATTTCCACTTCTACAATTCGTTAAAGACAGACTGTTGAGGAAGTTCTTTAACACAGAGAACAGGTGCTGTACACACCTAAACCTGCTGCACTAGGCAACCACACAGGCGGAGCACGCAGATGGAGCACCTTTAACTCCGGGAGGAGAGCAAAGCTCAGGAGGTGAACCTGCCGGCCCAGCGCCGTGCAGGCAGCGAACCGCGGGTGACCTTCCCCGGCCACCGCCGGCCTCTGTTACCTGCAGCCGCATAGACTCCTGCTGCGCTTTCAGGCTGTCGCTCATGGCCTTTGAGAAGACGAACCCCATCGCGCTCCGCAGGGCAGAAAACACGAGAGGGGATTTCGGCGAGCCCGGAAAACCGGGTGAGGGTGAGGAGAGCCGTCCCCGGGAGGAGCCTGTCCTAGGTCCCNGGTCCCGCCCCCTATTTCCTCCTCCCCCTTCCCGCCCCCGCCTCCGTCTATAAAAACTGTCTCAAGAAATTTGGAGAAACCCATCCCGTATAAATATACACACAGGCCGTGGCAGGCTCACCACTCGGGTGTGATGTATCTAGGCACTACATCTAAATCAACAAGGAAAGGAATTAAAAATGCCTTTAACACTTAACGCTTCTTCTCTTGCTCTGCCTTTCATCACGTGTCAGAATGTTTTCATGGCATCATCATCCGTAATTAAAGGCTGGCTTTGAAATCCAAAGAAATTAAATTTTCATACTTCAAAATATTGAGGCAGAAATCATGCTCTGTCTGTTGGCCTTTAAAACAGTGATACAAGTAAGGGCTAGAATTACAGAATCACATAATAGAAATTCTGAGTTGGAAGGGACCCACACGGATCATAGAGTCCAACTCTTAAGTGAATGGCCCATACGGGGATCAAACCTACAACCCTGATATTATTAGCACCATGCTCTAATATTCAGAACTCTTCTGGCACTAAAGAGTATCTTCATTCAGTTTTCCAACTTGACTCTGTGAGGATATATGGCACCTCAAACACCACCTTATAGTGCAATTTAACATCTCATCTTACCACAAGAATTAATGTTTTTCTAGAAAGAGTCTACTCATTCAATCTGCTGACATCTTGACCTGCAAATGTTGTTTTTGCCAAGACTTATTTTCTAAATTGAGGCATTTATGAAAACGGTTTGGTTAAAAAAAAAAAAAAAGTATTGAGTACAGCTGTCTTCCCATTTTTCCCCCCCTCCCCCCCCTTTTTTTTTTTATTGCTGGTAGAGCAAAAGTGAGAGAAAAGTAAGGAAAAAATAATGATTTTTCTGTTGTGGAAGCCTGCTTAGCATTTTTACTTGAAGTAAAGCACTTCCAAGAACTTGAAATATTTTAGTGATATTTTGAAAATGTCTGTGATTTTTGAAGTATTTAACAAGTGTTTAATTTCTCCCCTGGATCTCTGATGCAGCAGAGATCCAGGGGAGAAATTTCTTGGTATACTCCAGCTCCACACAAGATGGCACTACGGCACTGGCAGCCGCTGACTGTATTTCTTTGACTTCATCAGAGACAATTGTGATTGATGGGTCTCTCACTGATAAATTTGTGAGACGCTAATTTTCCTTCAAAGCAGGTTACGAAAGATACCATCCACCTCACCCACAAAGCCCTTTGCAGCCAAGCAAACCATTTTGGTCTGTCCAAATCTTCTTATTGAGGAGAATGGTGTTTCAGAGTGCAGCAGACCTCTATGTTCCAGGTCTGCTTTCTGTGGAGGAGTTAGCATGATGGGGCAGCAGATTTCAATAATACAGGAATAGATAATGGGGAGGTGGAGGGGAAGAACTGTGGCTTATTGATAGGGAAATGGTGCTGGTTTCTGAAGAAAGGATCTAGGATTTAAGAAGCAGCACAGAGAATGGAGGCTAGTTTCCATAGGGCACGAGAAGCCACTGTGATTCACGCCTGTGGAAGGGAGGCTGGTTTGAGCTACATCAGACTGTCGATGCAGGGAAGAACCCACCCGCAGCAGGGGCTGCAGCTCTTGCCTCTCTTTGTTGGTACCACTTGCTGCTCCAGACATGAGCTGCATGATGTGATTTCATTGATATTGCCAATATTCATGGCCCCACACTGCAGGACATTGCCTTTCCTGTTCCAATTCCCAGTCTGTCAGGTCATGGTATAGAGACCACAGCAAAAAATCAGGTAGCATCACATATTTCATGCTGCTGTTAGATTGTCAGCATTTCTGAAGGCAGGCAGTGTTTCTTCAGTCCAGAAAGCTTCGGGTGTTGCTGCCATTACAGAAGACCCATGCACAGTCATAAAGACATTTCATAGTAACACCAATCTGGCAGCCATTAGACACGCGGTCATGTTTCCTTTGTTCTTACTATCTTTTTACAAAATAATATTTAAATTATAAGATGTATTTTCTCCACAAACAGCTGGCCCAAAAATAATTGAATCTTGGAAATGTTGAGTGTGGTACGTAACCAAAAAAAAAATGACTCAACTAAAAATGGAAGTGGTTATAATTTGTGCCAATGCAGATATTTACCGGGTAATTTATTTGTGATTTTTACATGATGAGGAATAAAGAGTAACAGAATTAGAACCAGAAGAAATATTTGAAAGAAAGCAAGCATTCTTCCTCTTATCTTTATATGTAGCCCACTTGGATGCATCAGTTGGAATTTTATCACAATGGATGTTCAACAATTCATTATTCACTTCAATGATATAATCCAGATTGAGAAGGAAGCATATCATGCTAGAGATACCTTGTAGAACTGGTATCTGGAGAGTAGGTTATATCTATATCAGTCTGCCTGATTGATTTCATTGAACTCGAAAGATTATCCACAAACATAAATTCCAAAATCTATCAATCAAAATAGTTAGTTTGAAAGAAATGCAGATCAATGTCCTGAATTTGTTGTATTAACAAACCAATTTCCTTGTTTTACCATAGTATATTTACTTAAATATGCTAGAAGTGTATTGACTGTAAACATAAATTACTGTAAGACATTTTAACCCCATAATAACTAATTATTTAACTTGTGACAATGTTGGAATCCTGGATTCTGATGTTTTTAATCTTTCTATGCTGAAAGACAATGATCCCCAAAAATACACTGCATTTGACCTGAGACCTTGGGAGAGACTACCAAAACTATATGATAGCAGTGAGATGGCTGCTGTGTGATTGTAAATAAGTGTGTTATATCACTGGGTAGAATATATAGAAGTGTAGAGCTTTTGTATAGTGATAAGTAATATAGTAATAAGTAATATGAATGTAACAAGATGGAGGATTTTGGGTGTGGGCTAATTTCACTTCTCTTCCTCCTTCTTCTTCACAAACTTAAATGCTTTAGTATTGGTTTAAAAATACCGCAATGCAGAGCCTAGCAAAATTAGTTATTGGAAGTAGATTAGTAAACATTTTATAATTGGGTGACTTGGACCTTAAAAGACCTTGGAAGAAAGAATTCATGGCCTTTTTCCACCTTGTTAACTGGAGAGCATAGGCTGTGTGACTGTAACATAGATAAGAATATAATAAACAAGTCCGAACAAGAAGCTTCAGTCTCTCTCTGCATTTTCATCCAACACCTGAGTGGAAGAACCAGACCGGACGGGGAAAATGAATAATTAGGGAACCTGTCATGACAATAGCTTTTTTTTTTAATTTTAGGAATGAATGTTCAGCAAAACAATCCAGATTTCTAATACTTTACGTTAATGAAGAAAGATGATTGCAACCTTGAAGATTTTTATCTATTTTTTTGTTTTACTATTCGACTTCTGAAAACAGGAAACGTGTGAATGGATATCCTAGCAGCTACACAGAGCAAAGATAAACCTGTAGCTTTGACACAGCATTTTTTATTTGCTGTAGGGGAAGTCCCTATGTTATCTACTCTTCTTAGTTAACTAAAGCATTTATCATAAACTAGAAGCTTCCACTTCCTTCTGGGAATGTTTTTGTGGTCATTTTTTGTTCTTCCTGGAAAGAAATTTCACAGCTTGGTTTACGATTATTTTGTCTGGTTTTGTGACTGTTTTGTAAGTTCATGTACACCACATAGCTGTCTAAGTAAATTTGCCATTTACAAATGTCATGTTTATTGCTAAACCATTTGAAGCTTCTTAAACAATGAGCTTCCTCTGAGTCCTTTATTTGGGTTCCTACCTGCCTTTGAGGCGTCTGTGCTCCTCTGCCCTTGTGGAGATGGGTCTCTCTTGGCCTGATATCCCCTGGGAAGGGCCTGGAAGCAGCAGGGACAGCTGTCATTGTCCCTCTGGAGGTGTGTGTGAGGGGTGTGCAGAGGAGCTTTTATTGCATAACCTAATAGCGACATCCTTCTTTCTGAGGGACTCATGTTATATGGTTTTGGAAGATCTGAACACAATTAAAACAATTGTTGTCAAACACCTCCACATCAATGTGGAGGTTTCAACAGAATGTGCTGCATCAACAGAAATCCTGATGGCTTCCAGGTAAGGATTCCGGGGGTTTCTCAACCACCTGATGGCTTATGGCCCATAAAACTATTAACTACGTACTGCAGGTGGCAGTACCTGATGCTTAGGGCAGAGAGAGCAAAGGGTTTGGGTGTCCTTCCCCTCCTTCAGTACTCATCTCTGTGACCTGTATGCTACCACGGGCCACAATTTTGTATTGGATTTATGTATCACCCCGTAAATATACTCACTAGTAAACTGTTCTCACAATGGCTGCTTGGTTCTTTGGTAATGTCCTGAGTAATAATTCTTATTTCAGAGTTGCTCTCTTGCAGGAAAGTTATGGCAGAGATCTCGTTAGGGTTGTGTTTCATAACATAAGGAATGTTATCACAGCAAAGAAACGATATACCACATTGTATTTCCAGATTGTATTATCAGGTTATTAAATTGGGGTTTATCTCCCGGAAGGATCTTTAACTGGCAGGCAACAGAGCTATTTAAATAAATTGCTTCTTTGTCTCTGGCAAAGCAGGACATAGCTCCTGGACTTTACGGATATCCTGGATACTGTGTCATAATTTCCAGCCCTTTGACAGTCATCCTCCACCTGAGTATGTATCAGTCATGTAAGCCATCCGTTTGGCAAGCGAATAAAGTGATCTCACCATGTTAAAAAGAAAGGAAAAGGAAAAGGCAAAGGGAAG